>JAADXR010000069.1:0-90910 GCA_023337935.1 Elongisporangium anandrum
GAAGCACGATCTGAAACTCCGCCAGGCAGACAGGCACAAATCACCGCATGTGATTTCGGATAAGAAGGTTGAGAAAATTGCTCGGCAGCCGATGGCTGACCTGTTGGACATGATGGATGAAGAAAAGAGGGCCTTGAAGCGTGAAAGAATCGAAGAAGGCGACAGTGTGTCGTCAAAGAAGTCCAAGAAGAGTTAACATGCGTCGTTGTTTTATGCTGATAGCGTGATTTGTCTTGATGAATATCAGCTTCTTTCATTCGTTGTTCTAATTGTCTAACAACTTGTCCACACCAGTACAGTCGTCGGGTCAATTTCTGAAGTTTGGGTTATTGGGTAATATCAGATGCTAGGGGAGAACCACAAATTCGAATGGGTCCGCACGAGCCGGAAGCGGAGCTGAGCGTGGGGCCGCTTGCGTCCTCGCCAGACTCAAGCAGGCGCGTACAGGGCAGTATGAGCGACAGGCTTGTAGTCGTGGTCGATGCCAGCGCTGACAGCGGTACCAATCAATCCGCACCGTTTGCCTCTCCAGTGCCGACCCAGAGCAAGATCCGCTTCCTCGATGGCATGCGTGGTCTCGCGGCGCTCCTCGTGCTTGCCCAGCACTCAGGATTCAACGGCGGGGCGAACCTCGGCGCCGTGGGCGTCGACATCTTCTTTGTGCTCTCGGCGTTCCTGCTCACGCGCATCATGGACCGCAAATGCCGGCAGCTCATGGAGCAGCGCGCGACAATCAAGCAGTGGACGCTGGCCATGACCGACTACTTTTGCAAGCGGTTCCTGCGCGTGTATCCGCTGTTCGCACTGGTGGCTTTGCTGCTGTACATGCTGCCCGCGAGCGCCAAGAAGCGGTACTTCCTGGTGACCGAGCCTGATCAGTACAGTCTCGTGGGTGTGCTCACGTTCGAGACCAAGTTCCGGTACCACGTCTTCTGGACGCTGCCGCTCGAGATCACGTACTACTTCTTCATCCCGCTCTTCGCAGTCGCTATGCAGAAGGCCGGCCGCTTCTGGTGGCTGCCGCTGCCGCCCTTGTACGCCTGTATTGTCTACGAAGGGCTGTTCGGCTTCCGCAATGACCACACCCCTCTCAAGCCTCACATGCCCACGTTCATGGCTGGCTCACTGGCTGCCATCGTCAGTCTCAAAGCCGAGGCTGCCATCAAACAGCAGAGCATCAGTCTGTCCCAGAGTCTCAAGACGTGGCTGCATGCGCTCGAGTTCGTTGCGCTAGTGCTGATTCTCGTGGCAGTGGCCTTCAAGGGCTCGCTAGTCTACCAGATTTTCAACCAACCGCGGCCCAAGGGTCCTCAGGGAATGCCGTTCATCAGTGTCAACGTGACGTACCTGATTGTGGTCGAATTGCTGGCTCCGTCACTCATCTCGCATCTGTTGGAATCCCGAATGCTCTGCTACTGGGGCAAGATCAGCTTCTCCGCGTACCTGTTGCACAGCTTCGTGATCTACACGCAGGCCATCCGCACGTTGCCCGAGATCGGTCGCTACCCGTGCGAGTTTGTACTCACGATGCTGTTAGCCACGATCTCGTACCAACTGATCGAGCATCCGCTGCAGATTCTGGCTGGCCGCATCAGCAAAGCGCTCACCCAACGCAGCGCACAGCCTCAGCGCACGACAAACGCGCTCCCGCTCGTGGTCGAGCTCAAGCCCATGGCCCAGTACGGCTCCATATCCAAGTAGATCAAGTTGATTTGAGCGCTAAATACGACACTACATTCATGGGTTCATTACACTACGTGGGTCAGGATCTTGTGCTGGCGATAGCTATGGAGAATTCTGTGGCTGTGTTCTCGAGCGGCACCTCTTGGCTGCAGCTCTGATTGTAGAGCGTGGTCCAGTACGACGCCTTGAGGCTGCGCACAGACTGCGAGTCGCTGGACCACGGGATCCCGCTGAAGCGGATGAACGAGCTGTTCTGTGAGCGGCGGAAGGTTTGGCTCTCGTCGCGCTCGCTCGTGGATTCCACGTCGGCCGGATCGACCGCGACTACTGGGGGCTGCTCGCTCTCCTCCATGGGCACGATGTACGAGACTGTGGGCGATCCGAGCCACGGATCCTGGAAGGAGGCCTTGATGATGGCTCTGCGCTTCATAGCTCGCGCCATGAGGACAGCCGAGACGACCAGCATCACGACCACAGCCGATATCACGAGAAGCAGCGACGAGATCGGCATGCTCGTTGCAGTGATCACTGTCGTAGTCGAGCTCTCACCGCGATCGCGCGTCAAGCCATTGGAAGCAGATTCGATTGAGGCAGGCTGCTCACTCGTCTGCGATGAGTCCGCATGAGAAGACATGGCTGCACATATGAGGAAATGTATGAGAACGGAGCTCATGGTCTCATGCGATCGCCTTCCGTTACCTGAAGGAAAGAGCCCAAGCGCAAGTACGAGACAAAATGCAGTACAGACACGTCGCATCATGAAGGCTGCTGCGTACACTGGAAACTGCCCTTTTCAGTTGATTGGGCTGCTCAACCTACAGTCATGACCGACATCCGAATAAGAAGACAGCCGCGCCATGGAGCAGAGGAAGCTGCAAGCGATGGGGAAAGAGCTGACCGCCCTCACCCATCCACGGAGGCCCATGGTCTAGTCCTAGATCGCAGCAGAGAGCTCTAGATGCGCCTGCCTGCTCACCTTGGTCCACGTCCATGCATTGCCCCCAAAGGTCGTACCCTTACGTCAGATACGCTTGCGTACAGTACTGAATTCTAGTCGACTTTGATAGTCAGAAAGTCGATAGAGGATCTAGTCGACTAACTAGTACCAATGGTTGACCGCCACAAGAGGGGGACGTGATTGATTGACAACCAATATGACCAGCCTGCTGCACCGCGTGACGCGCCGCTGTGTTGCTCGCCTCACGAGCACTCGCGCCTTCTCGAGCGAGTCCAAGGTCACGGCCGGTGGCTTCTCGTTCCCTGCGCCGCGCGCGCTGTCTCAGATCGTGAAGCTCGAGCTGCTGGAGAACGAGCAGGTCGACGAGATCAAGAACATTTGGGAGCAGTTCCACGCCGAGAAGGACGACTCGATCGCCACGACGCTGCCTGCCGAGAGCTACAAGTCGCTGATCGAGCGCGCCGGCGCCTCGCCGTTCTTCATCTTCCCGGTCTACCGCCAGGACGGCTTTTTCAACATGCTGTGCCAGTTCCAGGAAACGTGCTTCCTCGTGACCTACCTCGAGGCCTTCAAGGAGAACCCAGCGCTCGCGCCGCCGTGCCTGACCATCTCGCTGTACAACGACATGCTGGAGAAGAAAGAGATCGGCCTGATCCGTGCCGATGTCGTCAATATGCTCGACAAGAAGGTAAGCGATCGATCACTGACTGACTCTCTGCGAATGCAAAGGCGATGCCAAGCCGTAGGAAACCAGCGAAGTAATCCACCCACTAACGCTTTTACGCTTGTGTCTCTCCATAGGAATCCCAAGTGCTGCTGGAGCAGCTTCTGCGCAGCTACGCCGACGACAAGCTGTTCAACTACGTGCACAAATTCAACCACCAGCCGGAGCAGTTCGACTTTGACGCCTATCTCAAGGCCATCAGCAACGAATAAACACATCCATCCTCGTAATGCAGCCATACCACTCACCCAATAGAACGCCATCTCTCTGCAACGCTTAGCTCTTTCTCTAAAGCCACTCTCGTCCGACACGGCTCAGCTTTTGCTGGTCAAAGTCACTCTGTCTGTTATGACAAAGACGGAATGCTCACACGTCGCAGATTGCTTTTTCTTTGCCTTTCCCGACCTCATGAGGTTTTTCCAGGTGGCTTGATTTTGAAATTACTCACCCCCAGCAGTCCGGACGCACTCCAGCGCTCGTGCGCGTGGCTCCTGTGGCCACCCTGCACCATCCTCCGGCCCCCAGACGCTCTCTGCCTCACTCGCCATCATGCCCTCGCTGCTGCAGCCCGCCACGCTCGCAGACTCGGCGTCACCCTTGCCGCAGATCCACGGCCTGTCCGTCAAGTCGCCCGTGCGCCACTCGGACACCGGCCGACTCAGCAGCAGCAGCAATGTCAGCAGCTACCGCAGCAGCATGACGGCGGCGACCAGTGCCAACGCCTACGCGAACGGCGTGTACGTGGGCGACGTGCTGCGCGTGAGTCGCGAGAGCGAAAACATCGGCGAGCGCGTGGCGCTGTCCAAGAAGCGCGTGACCTGGCGCTTCGTGTTTGTCGGCACAGAGCAAGTGCACACGCTCATGCTGGAGCACTCGCGCGTCTCAGGCAAGAAGCGGCTGCGTCTCGACGGCCGCAAGCTGTTCCAGTCCGACCAGTACACGACTGGCAACTGGAAGTACGAGTTCCGAGTGCCCGACCACGACCAGACGGCGTTCTGTCTCACCATCAAGGACGTCAAGGCCAACGTCCGAGACCCACGCAAGAGCGTGTACGACTTGCTGGTCAACGGCCTTCCCTGGAAGCAGCTCGCGGACCGAGCGCTGCCTGCGTCGTCCACTGCGTTCCGCCAGCAAGGCAACCGCGCGTCCTCCGTCTGGAGCAGCGAACTGTACGCTCGCCGCGTCTCGGACGACCAGCACGTTCTCAACAAGGACGACACGGCCTCGGCCGCCATCGGTGAGGTCGAGCCTGGCATCGTGGCCTCTTGGACCGTGGCGTTCGGCGTGCATGGCAACATCCACAAGATGGAGCTGCGCGATCTCGAGCGCGGCGCGTTCGTCGTGATCTTCGACTCGCGGGAACTGGCGCGCGTGGACCATGACGACATCCAAGACGACGTCTGGGAGTACGAGTACACGTTTCAGGACCAGCATCTGCTCTGCATCATGGTCACGCTCGTGGACGAGGACAAGGCGTACGAGCTGTTCATCGACGGCTGCCCCTGGAAGGACATCGGCGAGACCGAGTTTGTGCTGCAGCCTGGCTGGTTCCCGGTCTACTCGCGCACGCGTGGCGACGTGTACTTCCGCAACGAGAAGCTGAACAAGTCGCAATGGGAGAAGCCCGTCATGCCGCGCGGCACTGAGATCGCAAGCGTCGAGGAAGAGCAAGCGGAGTCGTCGTCATCATCTGCGATGCCTGATAACGACCTGAACAAGGCGCCGGAGCTCGTGCTGGACACCAAGCCCAAGGAGGAGGAAGTCAATCTGCTGGACTTCTCGGAGATCTCGGTGCATTCGTCTCCCAAGGCGCAGCCAGCGAATCTGGGCTTTGACTCTGCGTTCGACCCATTCGATCCGTTCTACCAGGCCTCGCTTCAAGCGGCCGGCAGCACGACCTACGACCCGTTCAGCCAAGCCCACCAGGCGTCAAACCAGCCAGCGGCATCGGTTGACCCGTTCGATCCGTTCTACCAGGCTTCCCAGCAACAGCAACAACTACCTGCGATTGCCACGCAGCAACAGCCAATGCAACAGCAAAAGCGCCAGCAGGAGCCGCTGCTCGACTTCCTCTCGTAGATGCTCAAGTAGCAGCAGCAGCCCACGATTGATTCCACAGGCGAATTCCGTACGTTTACGTGTCAGTTGTTTGTGTATTTCTTGGCAAGAGTTAAGGCCCAATATCTCTTTGACTCTCACTCAGTTCATCCGATGAGGTTCTTGATCAGATCCTTGAGCGGCTCTTGCTCTCGCTTGTCGACCAGATCGAACTCGGCCACGAAGGCCATGAAGTGCTTGAAGCACGAGTTGAGATGCGCCTCCGCTCCGAGACTCACGATCTTGTCGAAGTGCGAATAGTAGACGTGCACGTAGACGCGGAAGAGTCTGCGGAAGATGTTCTTGACGACCGAGAGGAACGCGCGGCAGTAGGGCGCTCCCTCTCGCGACGGGAAGATCGTCTCTTCGTTCAGAAGGTCCTCGACCCAGGTCATGAGCAGGTCGATGTACTGAGGAGCAGGCAGCATCACTGGCGTCTTGTACTCGCGCCCGTCCTTCCAGTAGTACTCGAATCTATCGGAGCACAAAGCCTTTGAGCAGGAGGCAATTGGGTTTTGAATGCGACTGAACTCACTTTGGCCCTGCGCTCATCTGGGGACAGGACTCACACGTGCAGAACTCGCCGATGGTGCCGTACACGATGCTGATCTCGTTGAAGAAGTCCACAGCTAGAGCAGAGATGTTGAACTCCATATTGAAGTACAGCGGTGGCGATGGAATGGATGAACAACGTACTGTGCACTGCGAGCCATTCGTTCGGGTCTTCGCCTTCAGGCACTGCAACAGCATTGCGCATATCGCCACTGGGCACAAAAGGAACAAGCAGCAGACGATCGTCACTATCGAGATGGTCACTAACCAACCGTGGGGATAGCAGCACTTACTTGCCGAGCGTGGCCTGGGCGCGCTTGTGCAGATCGTAGCGCTTGGTGCCGTGACGATGGTTCTTCTTGGGGCGGAAGGTCTTGTTGCGGCTGAACAGGTTGTTCATGTTGGCTATGGCGCTTCTCACTCGATCGTCTCTCTCTCTCAGAGCTCAGAGCTGTCAATGGCGGCCAGCACCTCATCTATCTCATACGCCGTTTCGAAGCTTTTCATAGCTCACACCATACGTACTTTACTAGGCTTCCACTGTACTGTTCAAAACGCACTCCATCGTACTTAAACGAATCTATACCGTCAGTGACAGTGACAAGCTCTGTCACATACTTGGGGGAATGAGCAGAAGACCATCGCTCTTGCTGCTCTTGCTCTTGGTGCTGACTGCTGTGGCCATGGACGCCAGAGAAGACCACGTCGTGCTGCGTGTGGAGCTGCAGAACAACCACCCGGCCGTGGCGGAGCATTCAGCCGCTGGCCCGATCCAGCTCCGCGTGCCGCCGCCCAAGAGCTTGTCGGATCTGCACGGCGCGTTGCGGCAGCGGTTGCTGGACTTTAGCGAGGACGAGCGCCACGGAGCTGTGTTCATCGAAGTGGAGCTGTTCGATGCCAAGCAGCAGCAGTTCCTGCGTCTGGACTCGATCGACCAGCTGCCCAAGCGCCGCGCTCGACTGAACGTGATCGTGCGCGACGTCGACGGAGGAGACCAAGACGCCAGGAAGCAGCCGTTCCTGGCGCTGCCGTCCAAGATGTTCGACATCAACGTTGACAGAGGCAGCTTCTCAATCCAGGGCGTGGCGCTCACGGTGGACGAAGTGGGCAATGCAGGCAAGGGCACCGGACTCACGACCTGGGACGGATCGGTCGTGCTGGCCAAGTACCTCGAGCACACGCGCATGAGCGACGTCCAGGGCAAGCGCATCGTGGAGTTGGGCGCCGGAACCGGCCTCGTGGGCATTTCAGCTGCGCTAATGGGCGCGAGAGAGACCATTCTGACCGATCTGGAATACACCATGGCCAATCTCAAGCGCAATGTGGCCAAGACCATGGCCAAGACCAGTAGCATCAATGGAGCGATCACTACCAGAGTGCTGGATTGGTTCGCGCCGCCTCTGGATATGGGCGACCTGGATCTGATCCTGGCGTCCGACGTCGTGTGGGTTGAAGAGCTCATCGCAGCGCTGGTGCAGACCATGGCCACGCTCGTGCGTCAGAGCGCCACGCCTGTGACCATTCTCATGTCGTACCAGAGACGCAGCATCCGCTCGGACGAGATTCTGTTCCAGGAGCTCGAGCGACACCATTTCCAGAAGCTCAAAGTGCCTGCGAGTGAGCTGCATCCCCAATTCCGATCCGACCGCATCGACGTCTGGGAGATCACGCTGGCCAACTGAAGACCGAGCTAGTGGCAACAGGAGAGAGCGGAGCACCGATAGAGGAGAAGTAAGTTATGCCAACATGGATCAGGAACGTTGTGGTTGAGTGAGTGGATGGTGGTTGCTATTCTTGGTCATTATCAGATCCCGAAGCAGTGCGTAACATCGCACGAACGACCGACCACCACGGCTCATTGTGTGACGGGGCCATGACGGAGCGCAGTGATGAGTTCTACGCCGCGTTTTGGACCATGCCGACCATGCAGGTGCCGCAAATTCAGCCTTCGGACCATGCGGGCAAGCAGCTGCCGCCAGTCGTGCAGCAAGTCCGCGCGAAGGTGAGTGGTGTTTGCTTAGACATTCCCACTTTGATCTATCCATTCACAGTTTTGATTGCTGTTCATTGCAGCTGGCAAAGCGTCTGCAATCGCTCCGATTGACCCATGAGGACGAGCTTCAGGACGCAATCGATCTGTGCCACACGTACTCGGTTCTCTTGCAAGCGCATGAGGTTGGTTGATATCGGTGCTCCGTAGCGTGATGCTGTTCATGTGCTGAGCGACGTGCATATGTAGATGGATGCAGATACAGAAACCTCAATTTGTCGCTGGAAGAGCGCGACCGTGTCGGAAGAAATGGTGCGCTGTATTCGTCGTCAATTACAGTCGGATTATTGGCTTATTCTGTTTCTGCGGTACTCTTTACGTTACAGGATATTCTGTTTTGCTATGAGCTGTCCATGGTCTGCACCACACGCGCGATGCTGATGCTCAATCTTACCAAATTCAAAGCCCACAGCAAAAGAGCCAAGAGTATCCCAGATACGGCGCACTTATGCCTCGCAGCAGCGGGAGTCTTGGAGTTTGTTAGTCAAATGGTCCAGGAAAATGCGGCATTGGGATTTGAGGCGCCAATGCACATGCTCGAATTATCTCTCCCAGTCTTGGAAGGACTCCGAGCATTTTCCCTTGCTGTTGTACGTTCACTTTCGCAAGTCATGTCCTCAAACGACAGCTAATAACTGCTTTACATTGTGCTCAGGCTCAGCAATTGGCGATCCTGAAAGCAGTCCTATTCGCAGACAAGCCGTACAACAAATCCATCGTGCTCAAGCTCCATTCCGGATGTCGGGCATCGTATGAAGCTTTAGAAAATGCATTGAGTCGCAATGGCGTCGGTGTCATGCCCAGTCGCAATGCTGAGACGGCGATCCACTACGCCAGCGTATTTTCGCGGCTGCATCTTGCTCAAGCTCTGCAATTGTGCGCCGAGACCGAATACGCAGCTGGTCGAATCGGCGAGGCCATTGTGTACATGACAATCGCAGCCAAGCACTTCCAGGAAAGAGCGAGTATCGGCGGCATCGGTCTACCGCCTGCGACTGGGGATCTTAAACGGATACAGCCACTGGTCGCTATGAAACGATCCGCTATCATCGACATTCAAGAAGCCTGGACGAAAGAGAACGGGTCGATCTACTTTGCACTACTGCCTACGGAAGAAGACATCCTGGCGATTCCAATCGCTAAAGCATACATCATGAAGGCGCAGGTGTTTTCACTTGAAGGAGCCGACGTGGTCACGTCCGACGCAATGCACGGAGGACAACTGCCCTCCAGCGATATGCTCTGGGATAGAACAGACACAACCAGAAGCGCTGCTTTGTCGGCTTATTTTTCAAGTGAAGGGGTGTTCTCGAGTGTGACCGGTATGGATCCAGTGATTTCGGGCACCTACCACGAACCGGCCAACGATTCATCAGGTCACATGACAGAGCAGCATGATCCACAGCGAATGGAGTCGCTTCCTCGCGTTCAGAAGAACTCCATGGACGTGATTCAAATGACTGAGTCCAATTTGATTCTCGAAGCGCAATTGCGGAACGAGTGGAGAGCCGGCAAGCCGATCTATCGACTCTCCAAGGAAAAGGTTGGTGCATTGTGCTGTTCTTGC
The DNA here is from genome assembly GCA_023337935.1 of Elongisporangium anandrum. Lineage (NCBI taxonomy): Eukaryota > Oomycota > Peronosporomycetes > Pythiales > Pythiaceae > Elongisporangium > Elongisporangium anandrum. Next base: position 9,632 of record JAADXR010000069.1, read on the forward strand.
AGCTCTAGATGCCGCTTTGACGTCGTTCTCTTGTCTATACACAGTGGAAGCGAGAGCTGTTCTACATCCATGAGGAATATCTGATGCTCGTTAGGAAACGCGCTTACGTATTTCCTACTCGCCAGAAAGTGCCCTGGGAGGTTATTCAGGCTGTCCAGCTCGAGCAAACCGACGTACGGAAGTGCTGTTTGTTATATTGCTATGCATTGATCTCACTGTTTCTATGTAAATAGGGCGATAAGACCAATTTCATTCTGATCGTGGCCAAGCCAGGCGTAGAGGCCATGTCCTTGGAGCTCTCGACTCAGTCGCCGGTGCAGAATAAAGTGCTCACGAAGCTACTGCAGCTCATGCTGCAAGAGAAGAAGAAGCGGACGGTGGAACGCAAGTCGTCACTCCTTCGTTCGCTTCAAGAGTACCAAGCCTCCATTGAATCCAATGGAGGCCAGCAGTGAGCCTTAAAAGTACGATGTGTGACTGTGAATCTCATTGCATTTGGATCTATGATATTCTTGGCTCGACTAAAAATATCGTTCAGAATCGTGTCAACAATCTCTTGCTCAATAGTCAACGAGCAAAGACCTCATTGCCAGAGTTATGCAGCCGATGATCAATCTGGAAGCAAAGACGCTGTATCCGCATTTATATGCCGAGACCCATCGCCACCGGATCGCACTGAGCGTTCCTGTTCGGTCGTCTTCCGCTTCGTCGTCTTTGTGCCTCGACAAGCCTTCGTCGCGAAGAGCACGGTCCAGCCCAGCTACGATTAATTGCGAGAGACGAAAGCCAGATCCGAGACCGAAAACGCCTGTGTTGACCAAGGTGAACAATCAGCAGAGCGAAGCAGCTAGTAGTAACAACAGACTGGACGATCGAGCTGCGGTTTCAAGGATTTCGCTATCTGCTACGAACTCCCAAAGCAGTCTGCATGAAGACCCCAGCCGCGTATTTTGGCACAATGGAGAAGATCCTCCAGCAGCGAAACTTGACACCCTTCTGTCGAGCAGAACTTCACGCCAAGTCGCTATTCGTGGAGATTTGGCGTTTGATACTGCATTTGCTCAAGCAAAAGGAGGATCGGAAGAGGCCCCTAAAGGCTCTATGTCCCCTCGATCTGTCTACGACGCTCGTGCTGCGACGTCATTGACGACTGAACGACTCACGGCTCGTGACGTTGCCAGCCCTGGCCCCGAATTGCAAGACATGGTGTAAGTTTCATGAGCGCGCTGTCTTATTCACTGCTATGGAGATTTAACTGAGTCCTCCATGCTAGTCTGAATGCGCGACCACGCACTCGTTATGCTCGTCGCGAAAATTCTCGACTAGCAGCGCGATTCTTGGAGCGGATCTCTACGCCACCGCTCTCGTCAGCTCGGCCGCTGTCTTCGTCTCAATCCGCCCCGGGAGTTGGCTTTCGATCGACAAGCACTCCGCTTCTTTCATCACGCAAATCTATGTCCAGTCTCCTGGATACTTCAGCATTAATGGAAGACGATGGTGTTGAGTGTACACCCGAGAAGTCAACAGTAGCTCCTTCGCTGGTCTCTTGGGCCGAGAGCGACGTTTCCAGCTTCTTCCTGACGGAGATCGATGCCAAAGTCGCGGCTGATCAATGGAAAGTCGCCCACGGCATCGCTCGCGGGTCCTACTTGCTCTACGGCACCTGCGATTTCAGCCAGGCAGCGGCGTATTTGTCAACAGCACTAGCCGTCGCTCAAGATAACGAAGAAGACATCGGTCTGCTAGCTTTGCTGCATCACCACATCGGCATTGCTTTGAAGGAGCAGGGCGGGAAGCTGAATTGGGCTAAGTCCATGCAGGAAAAGGCACTCAAGTATGCTGAGCAGCAACAAGATCGTCGTATGGTGGGGAGAGCACTGAAGGCCTTGGGCGTGATCCTGCTGGAGCAACACCAGTACAATGCAGCGTTGGAGCACCAGCAGCGCGCGCTAGCCATCGCGATCGAGGAGAAAGATCCCGAACTCGAAGCCCGCGTGTATGCGAATCTGGGCAATTTTGCGTCGTTGCAGTCGCATTTCGGCCACGCACTGGCCTGCCACGAACGAGATCTCAAGCTCTCGTCGTCTGGGCGGCTGCGTTCTGCTATGGGCCAGGCTCGAGCGCACCACAACTTGGCCATCCTGTACGATCAGCTGAATAAGCAGGAGCTGAAGCGAGAGCACGAGCAAAAGGCCGCAGCCTTGAGTGGACCACGCGCGTTTAAAGTCGACGTGGCCAACCACGCGAACGATGCAGCTGGCAATGTGTACATGCAGTTGTCGATGCCTGATCCGAAGCTGGCTGAAATGGTTGCATCGGCTCTCCAGGACGTACTTGACGAACATCAGGACAGAACCAGAACCGTGCAACAACAGACTTTTGAGGTGCAAATACCAACTTCCATAGGAGTCAGTGCGATCCGAAATCAGCGCCAAGTTCTGGCCAAGCCAAAGATAAAGAAAGCCAAAGCAGTGCAATAACGATGTAAAACATTAGTGAAGTGGTTAAAACTGGCTTTCCATCAGTAGAAAGAAGAAATCTAGACGGAAAGTTCACTCTGGAGTTGCTTAACGAGTAAGCGTGACAACGGAATATGTTCATGATGTAGGTTGTTATCGTGCTCCAATGGCGTAAGCGAAGATCCTAATGTTACTTGGCCCGAAAACTGACCTGCTACGTAGAAAAATTATAGCAAAGCAGCTTGTTCTTGGACCATAACATACACGTGGACGCTTGAGAGGCCGGGCGTGCGTCGCTACTAGATCGACTACTGGTTTGTAGATGGCCTGGACTAAGCTCAAATTTTCGCGAGGTTGTTCGTTTTCGAATACGGCGCTCCAGCAACGTACTAGATGGACCAGCTGCTCAAAGCAAATGATGAAGTGCGTTGCTGCGCTGCATGGCCAGTTGGTAATGGCGACGCGACTTTGGGATGGCTCGCAACCATTGATACTCCGTTTGCTTGTTAACATCCTCTGATCGTGCAATGGGTTCATAGTCGAAACCAAAATGTGCCATTGATGTCATTGATGTGTTCAATAGACGACGGTTTATAGCTTGCATGGATTTTGCCGCACCCAACGGCCGTCTAAACGTTGTTCACTAGCTTTGGAGAGTAATCGTATATTTACAATGTTGACATGCGAGAGAGTTAAGTCTGATTTTGAGTTGTCCACAGGAACGCAATTTAGGTTGATGTTTTTAAGTTTCTGTAGCGTGTAATTCATTACTTGTTGTTGCATTCAGTGGAATACAATCAATTGCCCATGGCTCATATGCAAACAAATCAATACCCAACCACACTAAGTGCTCTCATCTCAGCATGAAATTCTCGCTCGATGTTGCTCACTCTCGGTAAGCTAAGAATACGCTTCCGTTTTCCATTTTTAGTGTTCCGAAGCCTTTTATTAAAGTTCATTGCATGGCAAGAGGTGAACTCGTGCGAAGATTTTTATAGGGGTCGGATACGGGTCTGGTCTGGTCTTTAGGTCTGGTGTTTTTCCTGACCCAAACACCAGACCAGACCGGAAGTTAAATTGCTTCGTATTTGTATTGCACATCCAATACAACGCAAAACAGTGCATTACTTGTGCAACGAGTGATGACAGTGATCGAGAACTACCATATAGGTGGCAATTCGAATGGATCAATGTACGTAGTATCGAATATATAAAGCAATTAAGCCACAAATGCATATACAAAGGAGAACTGCCAACCTCGATTTCACAAGCGCAATATTTCCAGCGGCATCATACTCGTCAGACGCGTCATTTGCGCTCGCTTGAGCAGGCTCGAAAGAATAATCGAAGTGAATATCTTCGTCGTTTTCGGAGAATGACCCGCTAGCTGAGCTATCACTGGCATCATCAGACTCGGACGTGCCATCATCAGCTACTTCGTCACTGCCACTTTCCGACTCAGAGGAAGCGTCGTATTCACTAAGATCACCTGGATGCGGGAGATCAATGTGACTATCATTGCTTGACTTTTTGCTGCTGCTACGAGTTCCTTATTGTAAACGTTTGAGAGCTTGCGCACATATTCTTGAGCGATTTTACGAATGGTGCTCACGAAAACGACCATGTTTGGATGCGGTATTGGAAATGCCTTGTTAAGTTCATGATGAAATCTCTCAAGGGGATTGTTGGTTCGTGCTACAAGCGAATTCTCAAGCCCATGAACGTTCCATTCTCCAACATCAAATTTTCCAACCACGTCCTGCGGAAGTATCCCCAAAAACGGCGCCATTTGGAGGTGCTGTAGTCAATGCACTCTTCCTCATAGCGAGACCGAATCTTATGCTTCACCCATTTGATACTTTGACGCGGAACCATCTCAGGATCTGTGACCGTAAGCATATCTAAAGCATCCTTTTCCATTGCAATACTGACTTCAGCGTCTGGAATGTTGTTCTCTGTTATCATTTGGCGCCAGATCGCTTGTTTGAAGTGAAACAGACAGCCTATTATGTCTGCATTTTCGAATTGCTTTTGTGCAGCCTTAATCATTCCGAGCTCAAAGTCGCACACAATTTCACACGGCTGGAGTTTTTTAGATGTATCTCGATAGATAAGCTCCATGATGTCGAAATAAGTGTCGCTAGTTTTCGAAGTGCAAATAATAAAATATACCGGAATGAATAGCTCACTGGCTCTGTCGTGCGCCATATCGTTCACGCACTGATAAAAACCGGATGGGACGCACCGATAAGTGCCATCGATGAATAATGATACCCTGTTGTACATCATCAGTTTGCGCAACTCGGGGTGGGCCCACCCGACGATGCGCTGTGGAGGTTTTTTTGGGATTGGGATGTGGCTTGGAAACGTGGAACTGAGAAAAAATTCAAGTTTTTGCCTTCAACCATCGACAACGGAGGAACCTCAACCATGCCAAGTGCATGACCGCCGTAGTGTTTGCGGCGAACACGGAAATCTCTGCTGATCACTTGCTCTTCCGAGCGTCCTTGACGAATACTGTCATCATCTTCTGGGTAATGCGTGTCGCTCACTTCTTGTCAAATAACGTGGGTTGGTTTAGCTAGATCCAATATTTCGAGATTATCAGTTGTTGTCTTCATTTGACGTGTAATGTCGATTATCTTGCAGTCGGACACGACATTGAGCTGGCACGTGTGCTCAAACGTGAGCTTATAGCCAAATGCAGCTGGCCTGATGTACAACTTTGCCTTGCATCCGGTTCGGCGATACACACTACATCTGAAGGTGATCTTCTTCTTTGAATCCAAAGCACGTGTATAACTGAAACCACGATGATGGATGACAGTTGTGGTTGTCTTGCTTTTGGCCTTGGCGGTCGTCTTGCTGATTCTTGTAGCTCTCTTGGATTCGCTTGGTGTGAAGTGGCGGTGCGCTTCGCCATCCCACTTGAAAAGTGACCACTTAGCCTATGTAAAAAGGCAACGGTCGTTACCTGCGATTTCAAATGAGTCTGCCGTCGTTATTGTTCGTTTCGTGCGACTTTGTTTTTCTTGCGACTGTGTGAATTTGATGCGACGGGTTGAGCTAATTGTAACGGTTGCAAGAGCTGTGTGAGTTTCACACGACAGTGTGACTGTTTTAGTTGAATCAGAGCCAACAGTGAATCAGAGCGAGTAGCTATCGTGCTACGGGAGGTTGAGTAATCGTCTGCAACCAAGCAGCATGGATGTGCTTGAGTTATGCGAAGTGATTATGCCAGACTCAAAAAGCAGACCCTGCACTACCAAGACCCAACATATTAACCGACCGGAAAACCGACCAGACCCATAACCGACCCCTGAAAATGTCTATCAACTCGTGCTTTCACTCAGTTAAGCTCATACCACCAACACACAGTTGCCCCTGTTCGTCGTATTGGTAATGCACTCTGGCAAAGCCTGTGGTGTGCCTAAAGCATGCGGTAAAGTACGCACATATTCGATTAATATGATTCACGCATCAATGAACTTTCAAGGGATCATTTCACACGCTGCTACGGCCCTGCCACGCACCCAGAGCTTGGCGGAGTACACCGATTTGACCTCCTGGCTTCGTGTGTTCGCTGTGTGCTCGATGACGCTTTTACCAGCCTTTGCGTTTGCAACGTTTATTGAATTGCTCCCACTGAGACCGCCGAGCGAAGGCTGGAAAAACAACTGGATCTTCTGGATTCGGGCGCTGTTGACAAGTGCTACAATATCTTTTGGATCAGCAGTGCAGTTCACTCTGGTGATTCCAGCATCTGGTATGACACGAAAGCATACGCTATTTATTGCTACAGGCGGATCAATTGGCATGATGGCGTATTTGCTAGTTCTTGCTCGTACCTGGCGTTTTTCGATCCCGTTTGGATTTGTTCTTTCGTGCCCAGCTTGGGAAGTTTCAATGGCACTTCGTACATTTTTGGCGATAGGAACAAGAAATTGGCGAGCAAATCCAGAGATCATGAAACAAGTGCTAGCTACCATCCCCGTCTGGTTGGTCCTGTCAATTGTCATACTAATCTATCCAGTATACAACGCGTTCTTTCTGCGACTTAGTGGCGTCGCTCAAGTCGCGTTTGCTCTGGTGCTTCCAATCATCAAATACGTGATAAACCATTTAATTTGGCATGTTTCAGCTGAGACTCCAGCCGCCAGATCGATTGACATGATCTCAGTGAAACTATTTGATGCTCTGTACTTCGAAGTATAATGTTAAAATGCATGGATCCGCGGGATCTCTCGTCGCAGATGCAGTTCTTATCACTCTCGATTTGCTTCAGAATATGTATCACTTGTGGAATTTGCACAACCGCGTCCGGAAAATAAAGCAAGCTTTTTCAAGGAACGGGGTCACGAAGTCCTGATCCGGAATTCCATCAGCCGTGTTGCATCCCAGCCTTTTTCGATTTGTTATCTTCGACCAATTGTCGTATCGATATTGTCAAAGAATGCGGTAGCACCTTGCTCACCATCTGAAGCTGGGGCTCGTCCACCAACAATCGCTCTGATGATGTCCGCAACGCAACTCGATCGGAATCCCAACTTTGTCCAATTGGACGAAGTAGTAAGAGAATTGTTGATGGAGTCCGACATCCCACTGTTTTATGCTGCTTACCTGCTCGTCCTATTTCATCTTCCAAACGCCAAGTTTTACCCCGAAATGGCGAATCTCGAGGCCGCCGAGATGGCACAAGCCTTGCGCAGCATCGTCGCGTACGCAACGCTTGAGTTTGCATCTTTGTTGTATGTGCATTGCTTTTTTAGATGGGAGGTAAATATTTCAGCACTTCACATGTTGGCGAGGTGCTGGAGCGCGAAAATGCAGTGCTCCGGAGCGTGTTCATGATATGGAAGTCATTGAAGTCTAGCTGAATCACACAGTTCTCACATTGTCAGCAGCTCTTGAGACTGCGCGGCGTGAAGTTGAAGCGAGAATCAAAGCGGTGCAGAAGAATCCATTCCATCGAACTATTGGGTCTAGCTCATTGCTTGTCGTGATTCCTGTGTTTAAAACCAGCGCATGCATTGTCGCCTTTGTGCTTTCTCATCGTATTTGCGATCGATGCCTCGACTGCTTCACAGGTATCTCAATAATTCAGGATTTCATCAATGTTGAGTGCTGCCACACACGCAACAGTATGCAGTATATTCAAGGGGAAGAGTCGCTAGTCCAGTCCGCAGAGACTCACGTCCGTGCTCAGCCCGCCATGGATCTCCTTGTTCTTGAGCAGCGTGCGTCGATGCAGAAAGGACTCGATACCTGCCATGTCCTCTAGGTCAAACTTGGTCATGGGGTTGCCTTCCAGGTTCATAATGTGCACGGCCGAGGTGTCGAGGATTTCGACCGCGATGCTCTGCTGCTTGGCGCCCGTGGATTTGCCCGTGAGGCGGTTCCCCCGCGCAGAGAGCACCTTGAGCTGTGGACACGAGGCCAGCGCTGGCGGCAGGAGCGACAGCGCGTTCTTGTCCAGCGTGAGGTCCTGCAGCTCGCTCAAGTGCGCCACGTGGTCCGGCACGTTCGCAATGGCGTTCTCAGCCAGATCGAGCTCCTTGAGACTGCCGAGCGCCGTGACCGAGGGCGGGATCGTGCTCAGCTGATTGCCCTTGAGCGAGAGCTTGGTCAGGTTGGGCGGTAGAGCGTTCGGGAGGCTGGCAATGGCGTTCCCATCCAGGATAAGCTGCATACAGAACACCATGAGATACTGGCATTGGCTACATTCTCTCTTACTCTGCTGCTTACCGTCGTTAGCGCCGTGAGTTTGGAGAGGTCCGGCAGCGTCGTGAGCGCGTTAGATGCGAGCTTGAGCGTCTTGAGGCCGGTCATGGCGCTGAGCTCGGCCGGGATGGCCTCGATCCGGTTGGAGCTCAGGTCCAGCGTGCGTAGCCCCGTGAGCTGGAGAACATCCGCGGGCACGCTCTTGAGCTTGCGGTCCGGCAGAGCCAGCATGCCTGTCTGCGCCGCCGTCTTGATCTTCTGCTGCTGCACGCTGCGCGTGTTCTTGGGCTTGCTCTTGGCGCGCGCATGCGCTTCCTGCGCCTTACTCGCTGCCTGGCCCATGTTCCTCCCACTCGCTCTTTTCCAAGATGATGATGCTCGAAGTGTACCATTAATACCGGTACTCTCGTTAATCACTATTCCATGCAAATGAACTTTGAGTTCCACTAAGATATCAGAATTGATACGTGAAGCCAGTAGACCCAATTAGCTTGCCATCCTTCGCTTGGAGGTCTCAGCGGCATCATTTCAACTAAAATCGAGTTCACAAAGGCGCTGGTGGGCACACAATAAACACGCCAAGTCGAACTAGTGTACTCCAAGCTCTGAGCATGTCGTGGACTTGCTGCCTGAAGACATATGGGAATTTGAGCAATAGCATCGCTTTAAGCAAACCGCTGATGAACATTCGCTTTCACACCTGACGCCTTGGACACATCGCTGACTTTACCAGTAATGGCCGTGCTGGGTGATTGATGCCAAAACTGAAGCTTATTGAGTGCGTTTCTGCCGAAATCAGCAAACTTTATCGAGTCCAGACTGACATCAGTACTCATCCTGCTTGCAGTGCTGACGAGCTATAAAAATCGGAGCACGGTACTTCGCAGCTTTAAGCGATTCGGACGGAGCTCGCATTTTGTGCGAAACCAAACGCAAATACAGCTTCTGGAGAGCTGAGACGTAAAAATGATCATGGATGACCCTCGCGATATGGATGTACGCGTTTTGTGTGTGATCTGCTTGGTGATCCTTCTCCCCTCGCCTATTGTAAGTAGGGAGCTGTCGTGACGAAGCTCAACTGAAATAGAATAACATTATGAAAGGTCCTGTATGATTTTGCGTTATCACCATGGGCGAGAGCATTTTTCGCCAGCTCGAACACGATACTAATGGTCGCCTCAATGAATGTATCTTTTGCTCAAGACCAATGGAATTTAAACGAATAATCGACGCCTAATGCACGTTCAGAGTCAGATTTTAAACCGAACACATTCGCGATGATTTTAAGAGATGAACGTACCGCCGTGTTGAAGTGTCCATTGCAGTACGACAACGATCCACGTTAGACACACACCTTGGATCACCGCGTTGTCGCGTTCCAGGACGTTAGCCAGCATATGAAGAGCTGAGATATTGAGCTTCCATCGCAGAAAGAAATGCACGTAGAACAGCGACCCAAACTCCAGAGATGCGTACGCAGCGATGCTGCCTACAATTTGTGTCCGTTTGGTGGCATCGGGATTCGCCATTTCGGGATAATACTTGGCGTTAGGCAGACGATACAGGAGAAGCAAATAAAACGCATAAAACATTGGGACGGCGCACTCGATGAACTCAATTAGAACAAGGCGCTCGGACTCTTGTAAAAATTCTCGGACTTCCTGGTCCAATTGAATCGATGTGGTAATCCCATTCAACAATTCGGTTTGAGCTGACAGCAGAAAATTGTCTGTTGGGAAAGGTGTTACCACATTCCTCAATACCATGGATGGCTCAAATGATCGAAGATGAACTATTGAATACGACCGGGACACTGCCCGAGCCATGGAATTCTCGATCATATTTTGGTCGTCATTGCCGAGGCTTCTCTCTGCCAAAACGTGCTTAATTTTTTGGACACGCCGACGCAACTTCCAAAAGTGATATATGTTCTGAAGTAGGTCGATACTAATCAACACTGCACCCGAGACCAGAGAACCAGCTGACCCCATGCACTTAAGCATATATAGAGCATCGAATAGCTTCACCGCAATTGTGCCAATAGCATTGGCAGCTGGAAGGCCAGTAGAAACACGTCTAGTTAAGAAATTCACAAAATATTTTATGATTGGAAGCAGAAGAACAAACGCGACTTGAGTGAGTCCATGGAGTCTCAGAAAGCATACGTTATACACTGGATAGATAAGCATGAGAAGCGACTCAACCAACAAGAAGAGCGTAGCTGAATTCAGTTGTTGCGAGATCTCTGGATTTTCTCGCCATTTTTTCCTTCCAATCGTCAAACGTATAGAAACATACATTGACGCTAGCCAAGTAGGACTCCCAAAAGCAAAGCCGAACGGTATGGGAAAGCACCAAGCCTGAGCGAGTGCCAACATAAATACTATAAATCCAATTGTTGCAGAAATAGCAACAAAAAAGGCATTTTTTAGCTTCATGCCGGATGCAGGAACTATCAGAGCGAATTGAATCGCGCCTCCAAAAGATACCACCACAATCGACATAGATGCGCGAAGCCAATAGACCCAGTTAGCTTTCCATCCTTCGCTTGGCGGTCTCAGCGGAAACGATTCAATTAAAGTGGTAAACGCGAATGCTGGAGAGAGCGCCACCAAGCATACAATAAACGCACGCAGCCAAGACGTCGACTTGGTGTATTCCACGAAGCTCGGAGCGTGCTGCGTGCTCGTTGGAGCAAATGACTTTGCTGTTTTCAAGCTCATTGGCAAGATCCTCATCTGAGCAATTGTATAAGTTAATATGTAAGCATTCCGTTTAAATTCATTCTTACCGGGTGCCTCAGGTCGTCTTAAACGTGAGTTCGCTCTGCACTTGCAATGTTAAAGTGATGAATGAACACACCGGAAGACGCTTTCGGTTCTGGCGCTTCTATAAGTAGAAGCGTACGCTTAGCTCCAGAAATATCTGTATGGGTGAGAAATACTTGTGACAGAGAACTGCTATCTAAAACATTTGGATACTCAGAAATCGAATTGTCCAGCTTGCGCAATAAAGATTTACCCAGAACTTGTAATTGTTAGATTGTGATTTTTGGCAGAGAAGAAATCACAGTTGATGTAATTTGCGTGATAGTGGACATTTGTCTCAGACGTTACTCATTTCTGGATATTTCCTCTGCTTTGGGCTGCTTTACAGAGCCGATCTAGTACGTGGAGCATCCGATATCCGACAAGAAGGAATGTTGCTGTCAACTGTGAACTACCAACCTAGGATTCAGATGCATTGGGTCTAGCAGGGCGCTAAATATTATTTGCTACTGCACATGGTGATCCAGGCCTTTTTGATATGTTCTTCTCTGGGATTTTTCTACCTGAAACAATTGAATCATCATTAATGTCACTATATCCGCTGGAACAGGAGCACGGGAAGAAAATTTAAGCATATGAGCGCGCTGTCGCTCTTGTCCAGCGTGAGGCCTTGCAGCTCGCTCAAATGCGCCACATGGTCCGGCACGTTCGCAATGGCGTTCTCAGCCAGATCGAGCTCCTTGAGACTGCCGAGCGCCGTGACCGAGGGCGGGATCGTGCTCAGTTGATTGCCCTTGAGCGAGAGCTTGGTCAGGTTGGGCGGTAGAGCGTTCGGGAGGCTGGCAATGGCGTTCCCGTCCAGGATAAGCTGCATACAGAACACCATGAGTGACTGACGCTGGCTACATTCCCTCTCTCGCTCCTGCTTACCGTCGTGAGTGCCGTGAGCTTGGAGAGGTCCGGCAGTGTTGTCAGCGCGTTGACGCGAGCTTGAGCATCTTGAGGCCTACCATGGCACTGAGCTCGGCCGGGATGGCCTCGATCCGGTTGGAGCTCAGGCCCAGCGTGCGCAGCCTGAGAGCTGGAGAACGTTCGCGGGCACGCTCTTGAACTTGCGATCCGGTAGAGCCAGGATAACTGTCCGCGCCGCCGTCTTGATCTTCTGCTGCTGCACAGTGCACTTGTTCTTGGGCTTGCTCTTGTGGCGTTCATTTCCAGGATGATGTTGATGCACGAAGTGTACCATAGTTAACTGTAGATTTGCTGATCAATCCATGCATATGGATGTGTTTTTTTCAGGACCATTGGAACTTGGGCGAAAAGTCGAGCCCTGGATACGCGTCCAGAGTCAGTGTTTCGGACCAAGCGCAATGCCGAGAGCTCCCACGTACCGGCATGCTGCAGTGTCAACTGAAGGACTGTCACGATCCATGTCACGAACACGCTCTGCAGGAATGCGTTGTTGTGCTCCAGTACGTTCGATACCATATGAAGCGCCGAGATCTTGAGCTCCCACCGCAGAAAGAGATGCACATACAGCAACGATGTAAATTCAAGCATTGCATATGCAACGATGTTGCCCACAGTGCGTGACTGTTTGGCCGAGTCAAGATGCGCGAATTCCGGGTAAAACTTGGCGTTCGGCAGATGAAACAGGACGAGCAAGTACACCGCGTAGAACAGCGGAACAACAGACTCGATGAACTCAACGAGCACAATGCGCTCGGATTCCAGTAGTAAGGCTCGTACTTGTTCGTCCAGTTCAGTATTCCCTGGAATTGGAATCGCGGGCATTAGCAACTCAGTGACTGGTGAAAACGCCCCAGTTTCGGATGGTGGACAAGGAACCACAGTATTCCTGGATAAAGCTGATAAGCCGATTGGTAAGAGATGAAGAGTGGAATGGGATCGAGAGGCCACCCGACTCATAGCGTTCTGGATCGTGGCTTCATGGCTGACGTTGTTGCCACTGCTCTTCGCCAAATGCTGCTTCATCCTCTGGACGTGCTTATGCAAACTCCAGAAGTGGTAAATGTTTTGAAACAAATCGAGAGCGATTAGCACCGCACCCGAGACCAGAGAGCCCGCCGATCCCATGCATTTGAACACATACAGAGAGTCAAATAGCTTCACTGAGACCATTCCGATAGCGCTGGCGGCTGGAATGCCAATAGAAACACGCCGAACTAACAAATTCATACAGTGTTTGATGACCGGAAGTAGGAGAACGAATGACACTTGAGCTAAGCTACTGAGCCGCAGGAAAACCGCATTGTAGACTGGGTAGATCATCATAAGAAGCCATTGGGCTGACCACAGAGGGATGATAGCCTTTATTTGCCTCATGATCTCTGTGTTTTCGCGGAATTTGTTCGTTCCAATCAACAAAATGGCGCTAAAAACCATGGAAGATTGCCAAATCGGCCCCGCAATCACAAAACTGAAGGGAATAGGAAAGCGCCAGGTCTGAGCAAGCACCAGCAGTTGTAGTACGGGCCCAATGCCTCCACCGATACCAATAAATACGACATGTTGAGTGTCGAGCCACATGCAGGCACCAGCAGAGTGATTTGCGTTGCAGCCCCAGATGAGATCACAACAGAAGTCAACGATACGCGAAGCCAGTAGGCCCAGTTGGCTTGCCATCCTTCACTTGGTGGTCTCAGCGGTAGCAATTCAATTAAAATCGAATACGCAAAGGCTGGTGAAAGCGCAAGCGAGCAGACAACAAAGACACGAAGCCAAGAGGTTGAAGCGGTGTACTCCACCAAGCTCTGAGCGTGACGCGTGCGTGTTGGCTTCTGTGAAATGACTCCTTGCACGTCCATTCGTGAGCGCCTGTGAGAATCTGAGCAATTCCATCTTACCAGTAAGAAATAAACGCTCGATAAGCTGTATGTCGAATTCTATTCATTCTTACCGGATGCCTTGGGCTCATTGCTGGCGCTCATGACGCGGAGAAAGGCTGTATTGAGTACTGAGTGTTGTGATTCAAAATTGAAAGCAGAAGCGTATTCTTAGCTTTTTTAAGAGCGTTTCTGGATAAGCAACAACCAGCAGCAGGATATATCAGAGCAAGGATGTCTGCCATTGTCGTCGTCTCTTGCTCGCGACACATTAGTGCTCTATTTCTAGTTGCGCATCCATTTGAACTCAGAGCAAGCCAGCAATACCAAAACGGCGTCTGGCTTGTAACCAATGTAGTTGGTTAGCGTCAGCCTCCAGTTATCCCTGTGTTACCTATCCAGTTTGTTTGACTCAAATGGGAGTACCATTTTTCTCATTATCTCGTGCTTCTCGTACCACAGACTGACCTGATGCTTGAGTGGGGAAACCTGTTCGCGCGAGTCTAGCTTGTTCCTCTCAACATGTTGTCTCTAGCCGCATCCAACTCCATCAAAAGGCCCTTCTCGTCTTGGGAAAGGCTCCATCTTTGATGTCACAGCTTCTTCATTGACGTTCAATCTAATTTCTTGCTGCCACCGGATATTTTTCTTTCTGTTGCGGGGCTATGCACAGTGCGATGTTCGCACAGTGTGGGAATCGTATGATTCAGTTTTCGCTGGCAGAGATCGCAACACATTAAATCAAGACCAAATTTTGAGCAAATAGTCAACGCCTAAATACATATACAGAGTCAGTTTTCGGACCAAATACATTCAAGTGCAGACCAAGATCTGGACGTACCGCCGTGCTGGACTGTCCATTGGAGCACGACGATGACCCACGACATAAACACACTCTGTAGAATTGCGTTGTCACGCTCCAGTACGTGGGCCAGCATATGAAGTGCTGAGATATTAAGTTTCCATCGGAGAAAGAAATGCACGTAGAGCAAGGACGCAAACTCAAGCGTTGCATACGTAGCGATACTGCACACTGTCTGGGTCAGTCTGATGGCGTCAAGATGCTCCGTTTCAGGGTAGTACTTGGCGTTTGGTAAATGAAACAGGACGACCAGGTAAATAGCGTAAAACGTCGGGACGGCGGACTCGATGAACTCAACGAGGACAATGCGCTCCGATTCCAGCAATAATTCTCGGACTTCCTCGTCCAATTTGATCAAGTTGGAGTTATCACTCCACGCTATCAGCATTGGTTTAGCTGGTGGAATAGCCCCAGTTCCAATAGGCGGACGAGGAACCACTGTATTCTTCGTAAAAACGAAAGCGTCAATTAATTGGAGATGAAGCGTCGAATATGACCGAGAGCCCACTCGGCTCATGGCATTTTGGATGATGGTTTTGTATTCGACGTTGACACTGCTCTCTGCCAAATGTTGTTTCATTTTCTGCACGCGTTGATGCAATTTCCTGAAGTGGTACATGTTCTGAAGTAAATCGAGGGTGATCAATACTACACCAGAGACTAGAGAGCCCGCCGAGCCCATGCATTTGAACATATACAGAGCATCAAATAGCTTCACTGAGACCATGCCGACATGGCTGGCGGCTGGAACTCCGACGCAAAGTCGTCCAATGAACAAGTTCATGAAATATTTGATGAACGGAAGCAGCAAAACGAACAAAACTTGAGCGAGACCGTGGAGTCTCAGAAAAACTGCATTATAGATCGGATACACCAGTATAAGAAGCGATTGGGATGACATGATGGGAATTGCACCTTTTACTTGCTTCATGACTGCAGGATTTTCTCGCCATTTTTTGGTTCCGATTCCCAGAAACGCACAAAAATACAGCGACGCATACCAAGCCGGAGACCCAATTACAGTCGCGAACGGAACAGGAAAGCGCCAGGTCTGTGCGAGCAACAAAGTTGATAGCAGATATCCCAGTGAAGTGCCAACACCGATAAAAAACGCATGCTTCATTGACAGACCAGCAGCAGGAATTATCAGGATGAATTGAACTGCTGAGCCAAAAGACACCAGACCGCATGATAAGTATACTCTCAGCCAGAAGACCCAATTGGCTTTCCATCCCTCGCTAGGCGATCTCAGTGGCAGCAGTTCAATTAATATTGTAAGCGTAAACGTTGGTGAAAACGCTAGCAAGCACACAGCAAGCACTCGAAACCAAGAGGTCGAATCGGTGTATTCCACAAAGCTTTTAGCATGCCGCGCGCCTTTCATTGACAAACTCTTGCAAGAATCTGAACAATGTCATCTCTCGTTAAACCAATCGTTGATGTATATGATGTCGAAATCACTCTTACCGGATGTATTTTGCACATTGGAGGCTTTACCAGAACTCATGGTCAATAGCACTCCGAGCTCGTGTGCTTCCGGCAGATTGAAAAGGAAAATGATGGCCCATGAGTGGCCAAAATTGAACGGGTCCTAAAAGTAGAAGCGTATTCTTAGCATTTTCTGCCCGAACGAGCAACGAACCAAAATTCATGCTGGTGTTTTAGCGGCTTTGTCATAGAACACATTTTTGCTTGAATTGCAGTAGAAATGCTGACCCTCCTCCCTACAGCAAACGCCCAGTGTTAATAGCTGAATCCAGAAGACCTAGTTGGCTCTCCATGGCAGCCAAATTGTAAGCGCAAATGACGATGAAAGTGCCAAGGAGCATGCAACAAATACGTGCAGCCAAGAGGTCTATGTACTTGGATAAATTCCACCAAGCTCAGAAGCTCTTAGAATTCTGTAGAATGATAGTTTGACATTTTAATAACGAGTGCCTGAAAAGATCTGAGCAATTGCATGTTATTAATCGAACTTCAGAGTCGCTGGACGTAAGTTCACCCTTACTGGATGCCTTCAGGATACTGTGGGTATTATCAGAGCCATCGGCTGGAAAGGAACAACGCACGTATTGATGTGCTCTGCTGTAAAACGCAGCGACGTTCGATGAAATGAAGCTTACTTCTTGCAGTGGAATGGTGAGGAATGGTAATACTGTAGCGAGGATTGAGTGATGATAATTTCATTTGAGAGATAATGCCCATGCTCGTAATTTATCAAGGTAATCAAGAACACCCGAATTATGCGATTCATTATGGTAGCAATGCATGAACATTATAGCAAACAAAAACCGCATATGATCCTATCGTGGCTCGACAATCTCGATATTTGGGAATCGTTCGAACCAAGTTGACACGTGGCAATGACGCATGCTGATCAAGACCACTGAAATTTGAGTGAATAGTCGACACCTAAATGCACATACAGAGAGAATCAGGTTTTAGCCACTCGCGTCTGGGATAGTGCAACAAGCTCCACATACCAGTGTGCTGGAGTGTCCACTGGAGCACAATGATAGCATATGTCATAAACACGCCTTGCATCGCAGCATTGCCGCGCTCCAGCACGTTCGCCAGCATATGAAAGGCTGAAATTTTCAGCGTACGTCGCAAAAAGAAATGCACGTAGAGAAGCGAACCAAACTCTAGAGTTGTGTACGCAGTGATGTTCACAACACTGCGCTTCAGTTTACTGACGTCAACATTCTCCATTTCGGGGTAAAACTTGGCGTTTGGAAGATGAAACAGGATGACCAAGTACACAACGTAGAACAGTGGAACCGTGCACTCAATGAACTCAATGAGCACAATACGTTCGGATTCCAAAAGTAATTCTCTGACTTCCTCGTCCAATTGGGCCAAACTCGTATTTTCATGTAGTTCATGAACTGGTATTGCAGGCATTAGCATTAGAGGGCGATCGCTTGGGTCTGGCTGTGGACAAGGTGCCACCGTATTATTCGCCATTACGTCACGTCGGATATGAAAAATTGAATGAGACTGAGCAGCCACCCGGGCCATGGAATTCCGGATCATGGCATCATGGTCAATGGTGTCATTGCTCTTTGGCAAATCTTGCTTCAGTTTGCGTACGCGGCTATGCAAATTTCGAAAGTGGTACACGTTCTGGAGCAAATCGAGAGCGATCAGCACTACACACGATTCTAGAGAGCCCGCCGAGCCCATGCATTTAAGCATGTACAGAGCATCATATAACTTCACCATGATCATACCAATAATGCTGGCAGATGGAACGCCGATAGCAGCACGCTTAATTAGCACGTTCACAAAATATTTCGTGACCGGAAGCAGCAAAACAAACGCGACTTGAGTGAGGCCACGGAGTCGCAGGAAAATCGCATTATACACTGGATAAATCAGCACGAATAGCGACTGGACAACCAAGAGAGGAATGGCGGCTTTAACTTGCTTCGCGATCTCTGGGACCTCTTGCCATTTCTTCTTGCCAATGGCCAGAAATGCGCTCGAGTACATTAAAGCATACCAAGGCGGAGTTCCAATCACAATGTGGAATGGAATGGGGAAATGCCAAATCGGAACAAGCACTAATGTGAAAAGTACATACCCAGCTGAAACACTAATAGCTATGAAGAAGGCATGTTTCAATGACAAGGCCGATGCTGGAGTCGTCAGAGAAAATTGAATAGCAGCCCCAAAAGAGATCACGCAAACTGACAAATAAAAACGAATCCAGAAGACCCAGTTGGCTTTCCACCCTTCGCTTGGTGCTCTCAGCGGCAGCAATTCAATCAGAATCGTAAGTGCAAAGGCTGGTGACAGCGCCAACAAGCACACAGTAAATACGTGTAACCAAGAGGTCGAATTGGTGTATTCCACCAAGCCTGAAACATGTCGTGTATTCGTTGGATTGCCGTAGTTCATGACCAAAAGTCCAAGTTACAGAGACAACGGTCCTGTTGTCCAAGTGGAATCACTGACATTGAATAAAATGACCTGGTGGGGAGTGGCGATGGGACACGGTGCTTCTAAAACTGAAAGCGGAAGCGTATTCTTAGTTTTATAACCAGATATGTTTCAGTCCGAATTGCAGATGAAACGTATATTATACCCTATCGTGGTTTGATATTCGGGAATCGTTCGAATGACCAAGACAAAGACACGTCAAACGACGAATGCTGATCAGGACCACTGGAATTTGAGCGAATAGTCGACACCTAAGTACACATACAGAGAGAGTCAAGTTTTAGACCTCGCGTATCTGAAATAGTGCAACAAGGTCCACCTACCTCCGTGTTGGAGTGTCCACTGGAGCACAATGATAACATATGTCATAAGCACGCCTTGCATCGCAGCGTTATCGCGCTCCAGCACGTTCGCTAGCATGTGAAGGGCTGAAATTTTCAGCTTACGTCGCAGAAAAAAATGCACGTAGAGAAGCGAACCAAACTCTAGAGTTGTGTACGCAGTGATGTTCACAACCGTGTGTTTCAGTTGACCGGCGTCAATATTCTCCATTTCGGGGTAAAACTTGGCGTTTGGAAGATGAAACAGGATGACCAAGTACACAACGTAAAACAGTGGAACCGTGCACTCAATGAACTCAATGAGAACAATACGTTCGGATTCCAGGAATAATTCTATGACTTCCTCGTCCAATTGGACCGACCTGGTATTTTCGTGTAAATTCTGGACTGGTATTGCAGGTAATACCAGCATTAAAGAGCGATCCTTAGGGTCTGATCGTGGGCAAGGTGCCACCGTATTCTTCGATATTACGTCGAATGATCGAGTATGGAGAGCCGAATGAGACCGAGCGGCCACCCGAGTCATGGAATTTCGGATCATGGCATCATGGTCACTAATGTCATTGCTACTTGCCAAATCTCGTCTTATTTTGCGGACGCGATTATTCAAATTCCGAAAGTGGTACACGTTCTCGAGCAAATCGAGAGCGATCAGCACTACACACGATTCTAGAGAGCCTGCTGACCCCATGCATCTGAGCATGTACAGAGCATCAAATAGTTTGGCCAAGATCATACCAATAGTGCTGGCGGCTGGAATACCCATAAAAACACGCTTAATTAGCAAGTTCATGAAATATTTTATGACCGGAAGCAGCAAAATAAACGCGACTTGAGCGAAATCACGGAGTCGCAGGAAAATCGCATTATACACTGGATAAATCAGCATGAATAGCGACTGGACACAAAAGAGAGGAATGGTAGCCTTTACTTGCTTCGCGATCTCTGGATTCTCTCGCCATTTCTTCTTGCCAATCGCCAAAAATGCGCAAAGGAACATTAAAGCATACCAGGTCGGAACTCCAATCACACTATTAAACGGAATCGGAAAACGCCAATTCTGAGCGAGAACTAATGTGTGTAGCACATATCCAGTCGATACACTGATTGCCATGAAGAAGACATGTTTCAGTGACAAGGCCGACGCCGGATTCGTCAAAGCGAATTGAATAGCTGCTCCAAAAGAGATCACACATATCGACAGATAAAGGCGAATCCAGAAGACCCAGTTGGCTTTCCATCCTTCGCTCGGTGCTCTCAGCGGCAGCAGTTCAATCAGAATCGTAAGTGCAAAGGTTGGTGAGAGCGCCAACAAGCACACAGTAAATACGCGTAGCCAAGAGGTCGCATTGGTGTATTCCACCAAGCTCGCACCATGTCGTGTATTCGTAGGATCATCATTGGTCATGACCATTTGTCCAAGTGAATGGACAGACGCAACGGTCTTACTGTCCCAGTGGAATCACGGACGTTGAATAAAATGAGGTGATTCTAAAGCTGAAAGCGGAATCGTATTCTTAGCTTTCCGAAATGATTTTGCAGCACTTGGAGGCAATAGTTTACACATGAAAAGCGTATCTTTTTGACGGGATATTTGGCTGAATTTCAAGCACAATCGTGCCTTGACGAGCAATTTGATGTATATTATCCAGCGACTGGTCTAATGTGGGGCAAGTCACGTAATGTTCATGTATGTTTGCTTTTGCCGGCGTGCTCTGCATGCAGATGGATGCGCACCTGGTTGGCCAGCTCCGTGAAGGTGGAGCACTCGAGCGTCACGAAGAAGAACGCGAGCAGGTATTCCAGCAGACCCCACGTCACGAGCAGGAAGCTCATGAAGGGGCCCCATACCGTCTGAACCAGTGCCACGTGCACGAACATGATCAGCAATACAGAGGCGATACTGATAGCGGAGCGGCGCAGATGGCCCAAGCGGCGCTTGGACGCGTCCAGACGGCCACTGATGATGATGTCGCGCACGTCCTGCAGCGTCTTGACTTTGGAGTCGCCCGCATCCAGCTCCTCTGATACCTGTTCATGCTCCGAGAATCCGATTTCACGTGGAGAACCGAACACAAACTCGGCCTTTACACCGAAATGGTCTGATAGAGGCGTCTTGTCGCCGTTGGCGTCCGTGAAGAAGCCCTTGAAGACGTCGCTCTTGACGAGATGCCAGCGAGGCTCCTCCGACTCATTCGGAGCGACCTTGTACAGAATGTAGTCCATGCGCATCGGGTGCTCGCCGTGCGAGTACTTGTTGTCCACTGTGGCGAACGTCAGGCCCTCGGACGCGTTCCGGTCTGTGTAGGCGTCGCGCAACTGCAGCGTGACTCGAGGAATCCGCAGCACGAGGTCATCGGACGGCGAGTTGAAATCTCCGCAGACCAGCACGAGGTCGTTGCGCGTTGTGGCCGCGATAAACTGCGCGAGCTCATAGGATTGACCTGTACGGTGCGGTAGGTACCTATCACCCGGACCAGGCGCTCCCAAGTCGTTGTAGTTGGCAATCAGATGCGTCAAGTACATGTCGACTTGGCCGGCTGGCGTCTCCACGCGCAACAGTCCCACGCCCTTGTTGGCCACGAAGTCCGCCTATAGGATGGAGGCGTTTAGCTATCGTCTGGCAGCTACATGCACCTGACTTCTTACCTCATGCAGCGCATACGGTCGGCCACTGAGCGAGAACGAGTGGTACATCACATCCACGATGGGGAACTTGGACAGCGCCAGCAGACCCGTGCCAAAGGAATCAGCGCCTAATGGCACAGGGAAGCCCACCGCGGCGTTGAAGTAGTGGTAGTAGTGGAACCCGGCCTCTTTGGCGCGCGAGATGATCAGATTGCGCTCGCGACGATGCCAGATCTCTTGCAGCACAACCAGTTCGTACGGCCCCTGGATCGCATTGGCGATCTCCAATGCGCGTTCCGTGCACTTGGGCGCCACTGGCAGGCCTAGGCAATAGCACAACATCTATAAGCAAGCGATCGTACCAGCATCGACATGACAACAAGAGCATACCCCAAGCGTTGAGACTGAGCACGCGCAGCGTCACGTCGCTGCTGCTCCTTCTGTCCCACTGCGGCCACTCGGACTTGGGCGGCAGCGGCTCCTCAATGGGGTCCAGATCCAGCACCTCCATCAACAGGCGCTCGCGGATGCGCTGCACAGTCTCCAGGAACGCCATGGCCTCCTCTCAGTAGCTGCTCACTCGTTTCTGATGATGATGGTGGAGGTGGATGGAGAACCACACCTTCCCCTACCATATATCATTGGCTGATTACGCCATCACACTAATACATGATTGGCTAAAATAGAGTAGAGACTGTATTTTTAGCAACAACATCTTGACAACATGTGTGGCTTAACAGAAATCATACCCAGTTAAGTGTAGCTGTTCATGTGCGGTGGGCATTTTGAGCATTTCGAAATTCAAATCGCCATCATCATCGATGGCCAAGCCCAAGCGGAGCTCTTCAGGCGCCAAGCGCAAGGTCTCTCGCCACGTCATGCGGCTGGCCGTGGTGCCCAAGCGCAAGCTTAAGCAGGCGCAGGACTACGACCAACAGCGCGAGGCCAGCCGGAAGCGCAAGATGTCGCTGTCGTCCGAGCCGCAGGAAGAGCGCGGATTGCTGGATGCGCTGGCCTCGTTCCACGCGCTGCAATCGAACGCCGCGGGCTCCGGTGGCGCGGCCGCTGCGTTTGCAGAGGTGTACGAGTGGATCGGCGACGCTGTGATTGGCGAGCTGGTCGCAAGGTGCCTGCTGGCGCATTTCCACCACGCGCCGCTGTCTGCACGAGTGTTCCGCAACCTGCGGCTGGGAGTGGTCACGAACCAGAACCTCTCGCACGTGCATGATATCATGGGCTACGGACGGCGGCATGCATCGACGACTGCTGGAGGCAGCAATGGCATCAGTGGCTCTTCGACTTCGTCGGCTGTGCGCAAGGAAGCGCGTGACCCTACGCGACGACGCATGAAGAGCAAGGCCGATATCGTCGAAGCCGTGGTCGGAGAGCTCGTCATGCGCCTGGACTGGCAGCACAACGATCCACGCGTCTGCGGTCAATACCGCCAGCACCTGGATATGTTGGTCGCCACAATGCTGCGTCTGCATTTCGCAGATCGCACTCGCGCGCGGCAAACGGGGCTCGCAGCCTCTGGGCCATTGGATCTGGCGTTCAACCCGTTCGCGTGTCTCCCACAGGAGCAACTGGACGAAGAGTCCGGCGACATCATTGTTAATGACGGCAGCTTTGAGTGGGATCTGGACACAGGAGCTGCCAAGCACGTGGACGAGGAGAAGTCGTACGCTGATCTACTGGAAGAGAGCCAAAGCTCGTCTGCTGACAGACATCACGCGTTCATCGCTGCGACCGGCGCCATGCAGATTGATACAGAGATGTACTCGCTGCCCTCGATTGAGCATCTCGTGCAGCGAGCGATGCAGGAGCTGGAAGAGACGCACATCCTGCGGACCTCGGCCGAGATCTTCGACGTGTTCAAGATCTACGGCATGACTGTGCTCGCAGAGCGCGTGAGTTTGGCGCTGGCACGCCCGCACTTGCGCTCGATCATGCAGAACAACGTGTCGACCACTCCAGCAGCGTTAACACGTCAGCGGCAGCAGGTTCTGTCGGTCCGAAACCTTGCGCAGTGTGCTGCGATGCTCAACATTGCAACGCCGGCGCCGATGGCAGATGCCAGCGCAAACGATGAGCAATATTTTGTGCAGCGATCACTGGAAGAGCGATTGATGGCCAACACACTTCGCGCCTTTGTGGGCTTCCATAGCGCGATCGCTACGACTTCTACGGCTGCTGCCAGGAACCGAAGCGATGTGATAGTGAATCAGATCTGCCAGTATTTGCAAGCTACTATAGCGAATGATGAGTCCATCGAACCCAATCGGGCTGCAAAGGTCGAGCACCATCACATCCCGTTGCCAGAACGAGAACCGCTGGTCTCGTTGCTGCGATCGCTGGGTGAAGCCAAGACGTTCATGGTGAGCCCAACCTGCGATTCGATGCATTTGGCAGGCGAACGACCACCGGCTGAGCATCGCAAGCAGCTTCTGATCCGCCATTGCGACTCGGAGCAGGTCGAAAACCTATTTGAAACACTGGCCAAAGAGCACGAACGAGAGGTTCGATCTGCTATTGAACGGCAGAAGCAGACCGTGCTCAAGAAGCCGAAAAAACCTAAGTCCGAGCGCCAGGCGAACAACGAGAAAAACCCGACCAGCAATCTGAATCGGTTCATTCATCGTCGCTTCCTGTTCTGTCTCGAAGAGCTTGTGGTCCTCTTTGCCCGCCGACAGACTGAGGATTGTCGGGCACGACTGATCGCGTTTGAAAAGGATCTTGAGCCATGCGCTGACGCCGTGAGCTTCCGGAAATGGGACGTGTCCACCAGCACGCTGACTCTGGCGCTGCGAGATGGATTCTACCGACTGCTTGTTCACGACCTGTGCCAATTCCACGCGGTCACATCGACCAGTAAGACAACGCGGGATGGAACGCGGCTCACACAACTGCGGCTGCCGCTCCACTACACGTGGTCCAAGATCGCCAATCGCATCACGAACGAGGAGGAAGCCACGGGTTAGAGCAGCCAGATGCTCCAAATCAAGAGAACTCTAGCATTTGCGTTTGTCGGGATCGCTTTGCCGCAGCTAATGTGGCTTTTGCTTGCTCGATCGTTGCACGGTCAGTGCGGGCGAGTGGCGATTTCTGCGAAATCGCGTACTCTTGCCGCTGGCCTAATGCGATTTGGACGCGTGTCAGGTTCAGATTCTCATACGCAGCGAGCGTCTTGGAGTAGCGAATGCGCGAGGGGCCTCGGGACTTTATATCTTCGATCTGAGCCGCGAAGATGCTGACTCCGCGGTCTCGACCCACGTGGAACTCCGCTGGAGCTTGCAATGCAGCAGCTAGCCCACGATACCGCCTCGGGATATCGTGAGGCTGGATCGAGTAGCTGTAATCAAGCGCTTGTGGTGCAGATTCCGAGCGTGAGAGAGTTGGAGATCGATTGTCAAATGGACTCGAAGCTTCAGGCTTCATGAATACTTGCTCCATCGGCTGCTTTGGTTGTTGACGTCGTTCTGGTAGACCGAGCACCGGCAGAACCAGCGGTGTATATTTCTCGACCGAGGCTGGGCGGCTACTAGACTCTTGTGTTGCATTGATTTGCTCCAGCCGTGAACTAGATGAAGATGTCTCACTGGCTGTTAGGTCAAATACCGAGGGCAGCACCACTGCCGAATCTGATGTATCTTCTTCAACGTGAACCCGTTTTCGCTCTTCGGCCGCATCAGTATCTCTTGGCGACGGACAATTGTTGCTTATCTGCGGCGTACTCTGTGCGCGCGTCAGTGTCTCTGGCTGCCAAGTTCGCCAGTCTGCTTGTTTGCGCTGCAGCTTTCTTCCTGGCTGCGTTCGATTCATGAGCCTTCCCAGTTGCATATTCCGACTCGCGAGTGCGAGACGTGTCGATAAGGACTGCTCAAAAGAGATCTGGTCGTCCTCTTCGCTGTCGGATTCAAGAGTGTGCGTCTGCTGCTGCTCTGGGGCAGTACGTGGTGTGATCCGACGGTCTTTGTGGCCATTATTCTCGCTGGTCAAGCCCCGTACTCGAAAGCCCATGATGAGATTGCAAAACTCGTCTTTAACGGACGCAAAGCTGCCCTGGCAACGCTGGGAAAGCACCAGTATGGCTGCATCCAGTGTCTGCTGATGCCTCTCCCAACTGCGATCCAACCGCCGGAGGAGATACTGCGTGTCGTCGCTGTCCAGCATCCGAGCCATCTCGAACAGGAACTCGGTCTGCGCGTACTTTGAGAGTACGCGAAAGAGCATGGTGGCGCTGTGGCCACCGTTCGCAGAACGAATGAAGTGCATCGCGTACTGGAGAAACGCGAGCAATGTCCCATGGGTTCGGAATTGCGCGACGACGACTACGAACTCGTCCAGACGGATCGCGTGGTCCATCGCGTGCTGCATGAGGTGGCGCAGCAGGATGTACTCGTTTTCACGATGCAGAAGCACGAGGCTGGCGGCAAACGCGTTCAAGATCTTGTCATCACAGCGCGCGTCGGAGGTGGCTAGCGTCTGGAGAAAGTACCAACAGGGCTCTTGCTGCAGCCATTGCAGCATATTAAGCTGAAAAGTCTCGTCCAGATGACCCAGAAGCTGCAGCACGGCAGCTCCGACAGCGTTGGCGCAGGAAGGATCGCAGATTGAAGTGCAATACCCAGTGACCTGGCTTTTGGCCATCTTGTCCAGTCGGAGCAGCGTCAGATGACGCTCCGGCACCGGCAATTGCTCCAGAAGTGCGAGCATCGTGATGCGCACAGGCAGCTGCAAAGGGTTGAGCAGAAGCACGAGAACCCGGAGATCGTCGCCTTCGAGATCCCGAAGCACGTGGATCATTTGCTCTGGGGATTCCTGCGCATCCTGCAGCACGCGGGTCTGCTCCAGGAACGACGAGCGAGTGGTCCACGTCATCTGGTGCAGCAGCTCCATGAAATCGTGCACCAGCTCCGGTTCCAAGCGCATGCCGCATGACACGATGCGAAGCACGATACCCTTTTCAGGGTGATCTGCGAGCATATCAAAGAACAAATGCCGAGCTGGCACGTGCAGATCGGACGTGAAAGTCACCATCTCTCGACTGGACGCCTGGTTCATGAGTGTTGCAGCCACTTTGACGAGCGCTTGGAGCTGATCATGGCTCACATTGACCGATACCAAGAGCTTGGCCAGCGTCTTGTACTCGACCTTGGGGATCAGCAGCAGCAATTGGAAGAATTCGTCCAGCGTATCCGTTTGGAACGTGGAGATCTTGTCCATCAGTCGGCAGTTGGCCTCGGTCGAAAGGCTCAGCATGAGCCGCGTCAGTGCCACCTGCTCAGGGATTCGCTGCGTGCGGAGCAGGAAGATCAGGCCGTCGCGCTTGTGAGGGGGAATCAGTGCGAGCAAGCGGATCATCTTGTGCTGCGACAGAATGCAGTCGCAGAGATAGAACAGGACCTTCTGGTTGATGGTCAGACACGCGTCATGCGCTGTTGCATCATCGATGATGGAGTGTGTACTGCTCTTTATGGCGATGCTGTGCACCGGTGTTCGCTGCAAGATGTCCTCGCAGAGAGTCAGCTTGTCCTTGAGCTTTAAGCCAGAGAGCAGCGTGAGAATTTTGCTCGTGATGTCACCTTTGTCTTGTTGCTTTACGGAGAGCAGCACGTCATAGACCGGCATAGCTGCGTCCCCAGGGATCTGCTTTACCCAGTCCACGAGCACTTTGTGAGAATCAGCTGGAAGTGAGCAGAACACAGCCAAGAACGCCTTCATGCAGCTTGAATCGATGGCCTCCACTCCTTCTGCGAGAGTGATGATGATCTCTTGAGGCTGGCCGATCAGCACTGAGACCAAGTCTTGGATGGTCTCTCTGGGAAGCATCCACAGCTTATGGATGATTTCGTCAAAGGATTCGAAGCGCGCATTCAGAAACAGCTCAAAGAGAAGAAAGCATGGCGACAGTGGTGGCTCCTCGATCTCTTCATGGCTCTTTACATGATCAGCAGCATCTTGAGATATTGACGCCGTGGTTGGTGCAATCGCTCGTTCAGCAGCTACGACGAGATCCAAAAACCGACTTTGGTTCGGCGGTGCAAACTTGAGGAACAGCAGTACAAGATCCATCAGACGCGTGTACGTGAACGCAGCTGCGAGAAAGAGTTCAATGGATGTCTGTTCCGCCGACGCAAGCGCGTCAACAAGTCGCAGGAGATCGGTCTTGGCCAGCACTCCCAGAGCCAACACGATCGTGTTGATGGACGCCTCCGAGTTGAATTTCGTGAACAAAGTGATCAAAGACACGGCCGGGAAGACGTCGAGCAACATGGGGAGCTGGTTTTGCACGGACGCGTCCAGAGTCAACAGCTTTTGCACCGAGATGCCCGTGGTGTCGTAGAACTTGGCGAGCTGTCGAAGCGTGATCGCCGAGAGCGGCAAGATCTGCTGAATTACAGCAATCCGGGCTGACGAAGTCAGTGGATACAACAACGCCAGCCACGTACGAGTGGACCGTTCGAGACTTGTGTTGATCAGGAACTGCATGACGCTGGCTTGCGACGTCGAGGACCGAGATGAGAGTTTGGTGAGCCATCGCACCCAGTCTTTCAACTGCGGCAGGTCCTGCTCTGTGAAGAGCAACAGCCAGTCCTGCTGGCATTTGAACGGGAGTCTTCGACAGAGATCGCAGAATGTGGGGGCGCAAGCGAAGCCAATAGTTTGGAAGATCTTGGTGAGCGAATGACGATCTTCTGAGGCGCCAAAAGAGCCCAGCAGCTGCATCATGGCCGAACAGACCTCGCTGTCCACATTGTGATGCATGATGTAGTTCTGCATCTTGAGCACGTCCTGCATGAACCGCTCCAGTTCATCCTTCACATCCAGTTTCCGGTCGAAATATGCGGCCAAATGGGCCAAAACACTCGCGTCCATGGATTCCAAGAGCGACAACAGCTGCGTTTGCTGCGCCGTGCGGAACCGCTGGATAGAAAGCAGGAGTTGATCGACGATCGCTAGACGGTCCAGCTCCAGCAGAGCAAGAATGTGATGAGCCACGATGGCATCGTTCTCTGCCTTAGTGGAGTCATGATGCGCCTTGCTGGCCATGAAGCCCAGCGCTTGGAATCAAGCGAGGACCCAAGCGAAGCAAGCGATTTCTCCGTCGATTGAAAGGACTGGATGAAAATAAAACACCAATTGAGAGAAAATAGACAGCGAACAGTATATTAACATGCCATCTCGCTTTATGATACACACTGCTGGGCGAAAACCTGTGGTTTGATGAGCCAAAAGGTCTTTGCCTTCTTCTTACACGACCACTGCTGAGTTTCGGTAGTCACTCAGCAGTTCGTACGTGGTCTCGTCAGTCTCGTCGGTCTCATCGCGAGCGAGATCAGGCAGATCCATGGACGTGGTGAACTGGAACCGCGGATAGAGGAAGAAGACGTAGATGGTCGCCCAGTTGGGCAGCAAGTAGCTGGTCATGGAGATGATGAGGCGGAAAGTCTGCTCCAGCGGACCAGCGCCGTCCTCGAAGAACATGCTGTTGCACGTCTTCTTGCCCACGACGCCGTAGGTGACGTACACGTCCACCAGAAGCTGGACGCTGCAACTGATCACATTGCACTGGGGAAGTGATCGTAAGTGACACGGCTAGATAGAATCAGAGGCAGAAGCGTGGGCTAAGCGCACATACAATAAGAAGCGTCCATAGCTGATGATGCGCTTGCTCCAGCTCCCCCACGACACTAGCGACTGCCGAGAGGTACTTTTGCTGCATAGCAAAGAGAGCATGACTTGATTCAGATTTGGAGTCATTGAATTGATCTTGGACGAAGAGACCGCCTTACCTGAAGACGAGAAGCCGTCTTGATCTCCGCCAGGACGATCTTGCCTGGAAGCGCAAAGCTGACTGCATGAGAATCTGTATATCAGTATCTATGCGCAAACAGAGACCTACGAACAGCAGACTGAACCTGCAAGGATGGCGGCTGAAAAGGACATAACGAGCCACGAGAAATGGTGGCAGTCGATGGTCTGCGTGAGCCCCACAACGTACAACGCGTCAACGGACATGAGCAGCATGGCGCCCGCCACAATCGGCGCAACGAGATTCGTAAACTGTAACACAACAGACCGCAGCAGAAAGAGCAGCAGGTGGCTGTTAGTACGCGCACGTATGGCTACAGCATTAGCACACGACCGCCATCAAGCCATCCTGATCGTCATCCGCTCGTACCAGCTTGTTGAGGTTCATGAGCTCACAGGCCAGTTGTCCATAGAGCAGACACGAGGTCGCGATCTGCACGCCACGGCAGTACTTGGCCAGCACGAGGATCTTGGTGCTGCTCTGCACGAAGCACTCGACCACGAGCAGCAGCATCTGCAGCGTCGTGAGCGCCAGCATGGTCAGGTTGGACGTGTACCAGCGGGTCCGCAGGAAGATGGGCAGGATGCGGCTGCAGCCGTAGCTGGCCAGCGCCAGCGTGAGCAAGCAGAAACTGCCGAAGCTCACGCTGCGCGCGCACATCCACGGCGCGCCGTCGTCGCCCAGCAGGTCGCGGCATTCCGGCAGCATCTTTGCTTCCCAGAAGGACGGCAAATCTACCGTGTCTCTTGGAAAGGAGGAAGTACCAATACCGGTATTTTTCCGTTTTTTCTTGACTTTCGAACGCGGTATACTGGATAATTTACGAGTTTTTTTTCACAGCAGAGCCGTTCGGCACATGTCGCAGGTTGGGTTATCCTTTAAACCAGAAGATACGGTAGTACTGGCCAAACCAGATGGCAGCACGCATGCGGCGTCACGCTCGTACTTAGCGGGAGAAGCTCATCGGGATGGATGCCCATTGTAGCTTTTCACAGCAAAGGCCACAAAGGGAAACGGACCACGAGAAGAAAACGAAGGAGATCTCATGGCGCAGCAGCAGCCGCGCACCAGCAGCAGTAGCACCAGCAGCAGCAACGACAGCAGCAGCCATGTAGCCACGCCGGCGTCCCCACCGGCCGACGTGGTGCTGCCCACCGAGATCCACGACATTGGCGAAGAAGGATCGGACGTCACGCGCGACATTTACGTCGCGCTGTTCAAGGACAAGGACCGCACAGCGGCGAAGTCCATGCCGGACATTAGCGAAGTGCTGTATGAGGACATCGGTACGTGGTCTAGGCAGGAGACCTGAGTATGCAATGCGCTTGATGGAGATTGACATGGAAAGTGGTATTGTAGGACGCGCATCCGAGCTGACAGGACCGGGCGGCTTCCGTCGCGACCATATCATCACGTCTCTGGGCGAAACGGATGAAGTGCCAGCTTATGCGCAAGCGCCGTTCCTTGACAGCATCGAGCCGCATCAGCTGATCAAGCCCAAGAGCCTGCTGGCCTCCACCTACGATGATTTCATTTTCGCCAATCTCGATTATGGTATTACGCAGGAAGACTATGATGATGTTAGTGATGCACTGTTGCTTGTTGTGGTTGTTGTCTGGATGGCTTACAGCTCTCATTCATGTCTGATTTTACAGCTAGATGCCGTTACGCCTATGCTCAAGCGGCCGTACCGAGTGTGAGTCTATCATTGCACGCATTGCGTTGCACTATTCGTTGATCTCACATTGCATTATGTGGTGTTGGTGCTATGTGCTGTGCAGAGCTCGGAGACCACCGTATGGAACGTTTGAAGAAGGAATCGAAGAAGAAGAAGCACCGCGTGGCGCCTCGGTGCGCAAGACCGTGTTCACGATCCTCAAGTCTTTCATCGGTAGTGGTATCTTGTTCCTGCCCAAGGCCTTTGAACACGGTGGCATGCTCTTCTCCATCGTAGGACTTTCGATCTCCGCCATTTTGTCGACCTTTTGCATGCTCCGCTTGACCGCGTGCTCAAATGTTGTCGCGCGAACCAGCTCTGGCGGTATCTCGTACGGACTGCTTGGCTCGCGTGCGTTTGGTCCAGTTGGACGTATCGCTGTGAATGTGTCGCTCGTGCTCTCGCAATTGGGCTTTTGCTGCTCGTACCTGATCTTTGTGGAGAAGAATGTCGGTGATATCCTCGCTCAAGCCTTCAACACCAATACGAATGCCGTCGGATCGTTCCCGTGGATGCTTATTCTATTGCAGATTCCATTGTACACGCCGCTCACGTGGGTGCGCCGCATTGAGTACTTTGCGATCACGAACCTGATCGCCGATGTGCTCATTTTCTTTGGACTGATCTACATCGCGGGCTACAGTCTCGCGCAGTTGGAAGGCAGACCAAGCTCAGAATCGACCTGGGAAAACTTCAACCCCAATAGTTGGGCTCTGTTCCTTGGAACTGCCGTGTATTGTTTTGAAGGCATTGGCCTCGTGCTGCCAATTTACGATGCCATGGATGACAAGATCAAGCACAAGTTTCCCAAGATCGTGTCGACGACCATTATGTTCCTGGTGGTCTTCTTCTGCACGTTTGCGGGGCTTGTGTACGCTGCTTTCGGCGAAGATACTCAGTCCGTTGTGACGCTCAACCTCCCGAATGCGAGTGTCAGCGGCGCGACCATGACCGTGCAACTCACGTACTCGTTGGCACTTGTGCTGACGTATCCTCTGATGCTCTACCCGGTCATCGTGATTCTTGAAGGCTACATCTTTGCAAAGACCCACACTAAGGGCTTTTGGCGATGGCAGAAGAATGGTTTCCGCTTCCTCTTGGTGTGTCTGACGGCTGCGATCTCGTACTACGGCAAGGAACAGGTACGAATGTGCCTAAACCGTTGATGTGGCGACGTACGCTAACCTGCTTATGTCTGAAATTATATTGACAGCTGGACAGCTTTGTGGCGTTGGTTGGCGGTTTTTGCTCCGTGCCTTTGGCGTTTATCTACCCGTGCCTCTTCCACTCGAGGTTTGTCATCGTGACTATTGTTGCGAGTCGATTGGCACGCAAAAGCAAATACTGATCATGAAATCTATTGTTTTGTCATGTAGACTCGTTTGCGAAGGCCATGTGCTGAATGTGGCTGTCATCATCGTTGGCGCGTTCACGATGGTCTTTGCGACGTACCAAGCGCTCGCGACCTGGAAGTTTTAGGCACAATGTGTGTCTCTGCACCTGCCTGCACGGCTGCAGTAGAGCAGCAGCGATCTAGTATGTATTACTCATCAGAATCCGAGCCATCTCGACGTTTACTCGACTTCTTGTGCTTCTTTTTCTTCTTCTCTTTCTTGGATTTCTTGTGCTTCTTGGATGGGGAAGTGTGCACCTTGACATCCTCAGCATCCGATTCTTCCGAGTCGCTACTGGCAAACGCAGGTGCATTTGCCACGGATACAGTGCCACTTGAGTGCAGCTTTTCCCAGATCTCAGTCGTGCGTTGGGCCTTCTTCGCTGCCCAGTACTGCCGCTCGCGCTCCAACTCCGCAAACTCGGTCTGTGGTAGCGTTGCTCGGTTACTTCGTGCATTTGGACTTGAGCTTCTGCGACGAGCTGAACGATTGCGCTCACGAGAGCGACTACGACGATAAGCACGATCGTCGTGCCGACTTCGACGGTCCCGATCCCGTCTGCGGATATCGCTCCGACTTCTACTGCGGCTTCGGCTTCGGCTCCGACGGCGCCTTGAACTCGCTTGCTCTTCAAGCTCCTTGAGAGTCCAGCACTTTTCCTCCTCCTACAACATTCAGCCATCAGTTCTTCCTATAGACGTCTTCCTAAAGAGAGACTGCGCCGTCATACGTGGCGTTTATTGTGCGCGTCAACACTACGATGCATTAGTCCACTGCTCAGCAGCCAAGAAAGGAAGAGAAGAATCCATACCTTCGGATCGTGTTGGCAAGAAACATCTTGTTCACGTCCTTTGCGCCATTCGTTGGCTTCTAAAGCGCACCACAAGAGCCATTAGCATCCATGAGCACAGTCGTTCTCAGTGCTTCACGACCCACCAGGTACCCCATGACACCTTCACGCTCCACGCGGCCGCGCAATTGCTGGATCTACCACATTCGCACAACCACGATCTTGTCAATGCTCTGTTCTCTGCAGTCATAGCGTATCGCCTTGTCTCCATTCACCTGCTGAGCAATGGCCTCAGCTGCGATGCCGTCGTCCATGCTGCTCAAGCGGAGCTCTTCAGTCTATTTAACCTACTGTCATCCACTGCTTAACATATACCCGTTAAGTGAAACCCACCCAGCCTTGATGGAACCACATCTCAACCAGAGTCCATGATGCCCAAGCATGCGCTGACCAGTAGTGGCGACGCGGCGCGGGCGTCCAAGCGCCCGCAGCTGCAGCCGCAGCCGCAGCGAGAGCTCGTGCAGGAGATCAGGCTCACGGAGCAGGAGCAGAAGCTTTTCTCGTTCCTGCTGGACGTGGAGAAGCAGTACGAGTGCCAGG
Organism: Elongisporangium anandrum; assembly: GCA_023337935.1. Lineage (NCBI taxonomy): Eukaryota > Oomycota > Peronosporomycetes > Pythiales > Pythiaceae > Elongisporangium > Elongisporangium anandrum. The sequence continues at coordinate 43,516 of JAADXR010000069.1, forward strand.
CCGTTCTGCGCGTGGCCGGCGGATGGGTGCGCGACAAGCTGCTCGGGCGCGACAGCGACGACGTGGACATCGTGCTGGACTGCATGAAGGGCCGCGCGTTCGCCGACCTGATCAACAGCTACGAGGCCGACCACGGCCACCAGCCTCACGCCGTGGGCGTCATCAAGGCCAATCCGGAGCAGTCCAAGCACCTCGAGACGGCCACGATGCATCTGGGCGAGATCGGATGGGTCGACTTTGTCAACCTCCGCGCCGAGACCTACTCGGACGAGCACCGCATCCCGGACGTGGTAAGAGACAGAGTGGCTATGCTGTGGCTAGCATGAGGACTCACGTGGATTGAACTGTTAGGAGTTTGGCACGCCGGTGCAGGATGCCGAGCGCCGCGATTTCACCATCAACAGCATGTTCTACAACATCGCAGAGCGCACGGTTGAAGATTTCACGCAGCGCGTAAGCCAGACAGGCATTGAGACTGCATTGCTGACCTGGTGGGCTGAGAATGCTTGTCTGTGTAGGGAATGGACGATCTTCGCGACGGCATTTTGCGAACGCCTCTGGATCCGCGCGTGACGTTCCTGGACGACCCGCTGCGCATTCTGCGTGCAGTTCGCTTCGCGTCGCGCTTTAATTTGGCCATGGAGGCGTCCATGCGCGCTGCAATTGAATTGGGCGACGTAAAGGTTCGTGGAAATGGCTCTTGTCAGTCATCTGCCTTAGCATGATGGCTTTGTTACGTTCAACAGGAAGCGCTGATCAAGAAAGTGAGTCGCGAACGCGTCGGGAAGGAGCTGGTGGGCATGCTCACGGGCAGTTCTGCGCACCCGGAGCGAGCGCTGCGACTGCTGCATGAGCTGCAGCTTTGTCGGTGCATCTTTCTGCCACCGCAGAAGCTGCCGGTGCTACAGGGCGATGGAAAGCCGCATGATCTGACCCAGGAGCAAGCATTGTGGGATCAAGGCTACAAGTACGCAGCTGAGATGTATCAGCTGATGGTGCAGCAAACCGGCCAGGAGGAGCTCCATGTGGATCAGCTGCCAGAAGACGACCAAACACTGCTTCGAGTACGCGTGCTGTCGTCCTTTTTGCTGCCTTTTGCCGATTACTACATCATGGAGAAGAAGCGCCAGGTGTTGCTGCCTTGCTTTATCGTTCGAGAGTCACTCAAGGTAAGTTGACTGTGCCTCTCTTTGGGGCTACGCCGATTGCTGACCATTGTTTCGTGTAGCTACGCAACCGCGACGCTGAAGACGTGGGCAATGTCGTGCTTCGCAATGTCAAGGCTTTGCAGGAGCTTACTCGCAGTGAGCAATTTGATCGTACGCGCACCGGACTGCAGCTGCGCGAGATCGGTGCGCTCTGGGAGCTCTGCCGAGATGTTGCGCTGGTGCAAGAACTCGTCCAAAGTGCATCGGATTCAGCCGCGCGGAACCAGATCTCTGAACGCTACAAGGCGTTTACGACTCAGGTCGAGGAGGCTGGACTCGTTGGTGTGTGGGATATCAAACCATTGCTCAATGTATGTGACCATGCGCCTTTAGATAAGGTGACAGGAAGACTCACATTGCTCTTGCTGCAGGGAAATGATCTCGTGAAGGAACTGGGCGTGAAGCCTGGTCCGGCCATGCGTCCGATGCTCGACAAGATCATCGTCTGGCAGCTTAAGAACCCGCTCAAGACGCGGGACGAATGTCTGGTGCATTTCAAGCAACTTTAAAGCTATAGACACGGACAGACTCGCTCTCAATTGAATATCGGTGTGTATTTTGCAGCTCTAGTTGGTGTGGTTTCTATATGACGACGCTGAAGGCGTTGCGTTTGGGGCCGGGCACCAGGAGTTTCTGCGGGAAGCTGCGTGGTGGCTGCGCGATTTCTTCGCGCGGCTTCTTCTCGAGACAGAAGAACGAGACCTTAGGCGAGTCCTTGGTCTCCTTAATGTGGAAGCCGACGGCGACCAGGATCTCGTGGAACCGCTTGATGGTCATGAATTTGGAGTTGCGCAGACAGAGCAGCGGGATCATGAGGAAGAGCAGGCCCGAGGGCTGAAGGTGCTCGTAGTAAAGCTGCAGCATTTTCCCTCGACTGACTGGGTCTGGCACGCAGTTCAAAACCTATTGGCGGAGAGTATGAGTCAGTCCATGGCAGTCACCATTGGGCGTTTGGCTCGTACCATGCTGGACACGAGCACTTGGAACTCGCCGCTGGGCTTGAGGCTGAAGAAATCGCACTGCTCGATCTTGTCGTGGCGCGAGTTGAGATCGATGGCTCGCACGTCCAGCCACGGGCACGAGAGCAGTTGTGTGTTGATGGCGCCGACCTAACGGAGACAAGAGTGTCATTCACTGGATGCTTGAATGGTTGCTACAGCAATTGAGCCTTACTTCCAGCACTCGGAGCGGCGCCTCTTTGGACTTTGGACGCAGACCGAAGCTCGTGAGCAGCTGGAAGACCCACTTGCAGGTTTTGTGGAAGCTTGTGGAGAGGATACTGATGTAGTACAAGCCATGGAGTGGACGAGTGAGCAAGATAGGCGCGATTGCGTTTGCAGTCGAGTGCAGTAGAGCTTACCTGGCGTCCTGGTAGGCGTTGCGGCCGCCAATGGCGTCAATATCCGCATTGATCTCCGCGATCTTGTCGGCCTTTTGCTTGGCCGTGAGGTCCTTCTGCTGCTTGACCTTGTCCAGTTCGGCCGTGAGTCGATGGAACTCCGTGGTCACGATACGCGCCTTGCGTCGCGATTTCTACAGCGCCAGCCACGTCCATCAGTCTCACTCTGCCGCATCAGCACCTGAACGACCAGCGATTGGCAGGCAGCAGTACCATTTTGGGCGGCGCAATGTGCACGACCTTGCGCGGCTTCTTGGCCTTCTTCTTCTTGGCGTTCGCAGCCGCAGAGGCCGCGCCATTCGCACCCGAAGCCGTCATCTTGATTGAGTCGCTCCACCAGTCAAACCGCACTTAGTCGAAATGGAGTTTGTAACACTTGCGAATTGTAACATCATTTTTGACGACCGGATGAGCGGGGGACCATGAGAGCTTCAAGCCATGACACTAAAGAGACAAAAGGGATCTATCTACTAAGGCCAACGTGTGGGGTTCCATTGATCTCTCTGTTTAGATGCAGACGCCCAAGTGGCTCGAGCAACCAGCGTCACGCACTGATAACAAGCAGAATGAGCGATGGAGACTCCATACGCAGCGAGCGCGCTCTTCTTCCTTCTCTCTTGGTAATCATGGGCAGAACGCATTCACGTGTTCTTCCCACCAGACCATGGTATCGAAGGGAACGAGCGGCTCGCAATTGCGGCGGCGGAATGAAATTATGCAAAGCGCCGGGTCCAGTCGGCAGCTGCGCATACAAGATGGATATCGTTAGCATATTGATTGACAGTGGCTGCTGCAGCATTGATAGCGTACCCGTTCGCACAGCGCCAGCTTCATCGGTCTTCCAGTGGTCCGCGACGTCGTTGGCAAGCGGATCGTCCGGGTTGGGCGCGGACAGCAGAGCCTGCAACGCAGCAGAGTCAAGATCCATTGCTTCATCACGACAAGCCAAGCATTTGGTTCTTTTGCTGTTGTCGTACCTGGATACTCAAGAGCACCGTTCGGATCTGCAGGGCGGGCGACCATTTGTCCTTGAGGATATCGAGGCAGATACGGCCCAATTTGTCAATGTTGGGGTGGTAAATGCGCGTCAGGAAGCGCACTTTGGGGGGCGCCATCGGGTAATCCGCAGGCAGGAACAGCTCGAGCTTGAAGATGCCGTCTACCAGAGCCAATCCGCATCCACATTCAATCCCATGCGCTCCATTCACAGGCTCAAATCAGAGCGAAACACGTACTCTCATACGGAGACGTGTGCGGACCCGCAATCACGACCTGGAAGTAGCGAAGGTTGTCTTCGTACGGCGTGGCACTGATGCCAGGCACTACATTCCACAAACAAATCCGCGTAAGCACTTCATTCTTGAAGAATCCCCATCTCAGGTTGGCTGCGTTTTGGTCACCCACCTGGCTCCGCCAACAGACGCTGCGTCTCCTACAGTCGCACACACGAGAGCGCAACGAACACGCCACGGCTACAACGTCAGCCACACGCCCGTGTACACGCAGCCATGCAACAGGCCGCAGCCGCAGAGGCAGTCGTTACCTTGACGATACGGCGGGGCAGACTGCTCGCCATCACTTCTCTCTCCTCTTCTTCCCAAAAGCTACGGTGCGATGGGGAGGGAAGCTGGTGCGCGGCAGTACTGTCCTCCCTCTAGAAGTCGATAGTTATCCATCCATGTGTTGGAGGTACAGTATGCAGGGAGTGGTACACGTTGTGGTACGATCTATTTCGGGAGGCGTGAAGCCATAAATAGCCCTTGGCTTCAACCGGAGGTTTCCCTTCGAGTGCGCGCATTGGGAAGAGCAGCAAGCGATCGGAGCGAGCGACTGGAGAGCGGCAGGCGCCATGGCCGACTTTGGCGACATGGACGACTTCAACGACCACGCCGTGCAGGGTAAGCCCATCAAGGCCTACAAGAACGGCCACTTTGAGAACCCCAAAGGTGAGGCGTAATGAGAGGCGGCAACGCGGTCGACATGCTGATGTTTGTATGGACGGGTAGTTCTGTTTGTGCAGCACCATTGGACGTGGGATGAGTTCTTGTTCGCGGGGTCCCAGCGGCTGGAGATGGTGCCCACGGCTTCGCGTGTATTCAATGCGGACGGTACCGTGATGCTACAGTATGAGTATTGGTTGTGGCATGGGACGTGTAGGTCACCTTCTTCTTGTGACTCTTGCAGGCGCAGAGATCGATGACATCATGTGCATTGAGGAGAACGACATGCTGTTCTTCTCCACCGGACGGTCCTTCAAGACGCCGTCGTCAGGGAACGAAGACACGCAGAACAGCGCGGATGACAAGATGGCCACAGTCGTGGGCGGATACAAAGTCACGACGCTACTAGGACGTGGCGGCTTTGGAGAGGCAAGCGATCTGAGTTGCTCAATGTTGCCGTGATAAGAAGGCTCATGTTAGTATTCCTACTTACAGGTCCGTCTGGGAGTGCATCAGCTCACGAATGACAAAGTCGCACTCAAGTTCATCCTGGTTCGTTATGTTCCTAACGTGACCTTGAGAGTGGATTGCCGACTGAAGTGATGTTGCTGTGTGTCTGTTATTAGAAAAGCGAGATGGGATCTTTGGGCGATGTCGAGCGCACGACAACGGAAATCCAATGCCTCACGGTTCGTGATGTTACTCAAATTTGCTACAGTGATTTTTTTTGGTCTCTGATTGTGACCACGCATTGTATAGGCACTGAACCATCCGAGTATCATCAAGCTACTTCGAGTTATCAACGAGCCGAATCATGTGGTGCTCGTTATTGAGCTGCTGGAAGGGTTTGTTGCTTCATGTAATGCGCAACATACTTACTGGTGCCATTGACGGTTTCTTTGCCTTGTAGCGGAGATTTATTTCACTATTTAAAGCACCTTCCCGGTGGAGGATTACCCGAAGAGGAAGGCGCAGCATTATTTTCTCAGATCTTGGCTGGTGTGGGGTACGCACACAATCAGCATATTTGCCATCGCGACCTCAAGTTGGAGAACATACTGCTTTCCAAGTACGTGATTCTCTTGGATAGTCATTTGCTTCTATCACATTGCCTTATGTGCATGGTGTTGTTTAAACAATTTAGCAAGAACGACATTTCCAACGTGAAGATTGCTGATTTCGGGCTTAGCGACTTTTACAAACCTGGTTCGTGTCCATGCGTTTGGTTGTGTCAACTGGGTTTCGTATTCAATCAATTTTGATGATAAACAGGAGCAATGATGAAAACAAGCTGCGGTTCCATTTCCTACCTCGCACCTGAAGTTTTCCGCGGCACATCCAACGCTGGACCTCCGCTCGATGTCTGGAGTCTCGGTGTCATTCTGTTTGCTATCGTCTGCGGCCGCTTGCCGTTCGAAGGCAGCGATCTGCTGGGCACAAACCGTCCACGTGAGAATGTAATTCGCAATCGCATTATGCGATGCCAGTTTAAACTCGATGACCACTTGAGTCCTGCAGTCGTGGGTATGTATTTGCCTGTATAATGTCGATACGCTCCCAACTTACGCTTCTTTTCATGGGTGTTTTAGATCTTGTCACGCAAATGCTGCAACCTGATCCTAATGAACGTGCAACCATCCCACAGATCTTTAGCCACCCATGGGTACGTGGTGCTGGCTCCAGCTGTCTGCCCACGGATTTTAGCTATGCAAGTTTAGCTTCAAGAGAACGTGGAGAAGGCGACGATGGAAACGATGAAGACCTTGATTTTGCTGTTACATATACGCCAGCCAAAGTCGCACTACCCGGCTCTCCGTCCACTTTACCGTCGACGACCGGCACGGCATCCGATGACGACAAGTTGCCATCCATTGTGCCTCGATCTCCAACTCGCGTTGACTCGTTCAATGCTGGAGCTGCCGCGACAGCATCGTCGAACGTTATGACTTCACCGTCGTCCGGGACGCCAACAAGTGGACGAACTCGACCGCGGGTCATGGACCCACTACAACACAAGATGAGCAGTGTCAAGATAGAGAGCAAACAATCGCCACGCGCCGCACCTGTAGGCATGGGTGCACTTGTTCCAGCAGGGTCTGCGGCAATGGGTCTTGGCACCACCAAGACAACAGTTGCTCCAGGCAGTAACTCATTGAGTCCAGCAGGAGCGAACTTCAAGCGGAATCCATCTTCGAATGCTAGCAGTTCACGCGGCACACGGACAAGACAGGGAGGCACATCTGATCGAGACAAGTTACATGTCGAACGAGCACCGGCGCATGCCACTGTGGATAACGAAAAGCTGCCGATTGCTCATCAGAAAACGACGCGCCGACGAGGATCCGACCACCACGGCTTCGAAGATGCCTCTGGACTCATGGAATCATCTGGCAAAGGGGTACACGCCCAAGCACTAGAAACGTTAGGCAACAGGAAGACCCACCATGGACATGAGCACCACGGGACCGGAGACTGACCGAGTGCTACACAAGAGTCGCTGCTCATTTAGAGAACGCAGTGAGACGGATGCCGTGTAACTTAACAAGAAGACCAATACGATCATGAAGCGAATAGATTTTTTTTGTTTAAATAGCGTGGTCGAGCAAAAGCTGTAGCCGAACGAGAAGCTCGGCCTGATGCAAGAGTGTCTATTTCACAAGCTAGCTATGCGAAAATGGGAGAAAATAATTGATAAAGAGACTCGCAGCCGAGTAAAGAGTAAAAAGTGACGCATTACTATTCACCAACGACCATCACATGATCCCACAGGCGGCATTTCATGGGAATGAAGAGAAGCCAGCGCTGACAGCGCTCTGCGAGGTCGTGGGCAGGCCAGCAAAGTTGTTGTTCTTGTTGTCGAAGCCAGGAGCGGCAGCGCCGTACTGTTGCTGCTGCGCCATCTGCGCGTTCATCATGGACGCCATTTGCATCTGCTGCATCTGCATCTGCTGCATTTGCATTTGCTGCTGCATGGCCATGGGGTTGGCGCTCATGATGCCGTATGGCTGCAGCATCATGCCGCCGGGGGCAGCACCTGGTTGGTACTGAGGGATGGCCATCACGGGCTTGGGTGCTTCACCGGTCTTGGCCTTCTGCAGATCGTTCAGCGACTTCTTCTCCTCCGCGGTCGGTGCAGGCTTTTTCTTCTCGCTCACGAGCGAATCGAAGTCCACGAGGTTGTTCTCCGGCAGCAGCTTCTTGGCCACAGCGACCGACTGGCTGGTTTCCACAGGTGGCTCAAGCATGGGCTCCATGGAAAACGACGGAGCCAGAGGCGTCGACACCGGGTACGGAGCCGCAAAGTTCACTCCCGCGAGCGCTGTTTACAGGAGCAATCACGTCAGAACAGCACGTTCAGTGAGACATCGATGAGATCGAGCTTACCTTGCATGGGATCGAGAGTCTGCTGCGGTGCATCAAAGACCGAAGGCTGCACGACATTCGACGAAGCAGTCGCCTGTTGCACCGGAGCCGAGACCGTCACGGCCTCGAAGTCCACGCCCAGCAGATCGACTGTCGCGGCAGCCGACGGAGTAGCGTTGGCAGACTGCGTACGGCTTTTGGCCTTGGGCTTGGGGCCAGACGAGCGCTTCTTGCTCTTCTGGTTCTCTCGGTCCGAGCTGGCGGCTGGACTGTCGGAATCGCTGGCAGAGGATTCCACCGACTGGCGACGCCGAGAGGACTTGGACTTGCTCTTGGACTTCTTCGAGCTCTTGGATTCCTCCTCCGCTGGCGGCGGCGGCAGCTTGGACGGGTCGAACGAGTACGAGTACGACGCTGAAGACGGTGCGGCAGTCACCTTCTTGCTCTTGGTCTTGCTGCTGTGCTTGTCCGCATCGCTGTCTTCCTCGTCCGAGTAGAAGCCGCCGCTGTGCTTCTTCTTCTGCGCCGCCTTCTTGGACTTGGATTTGGAACGGCGACGCGACGCGTGGTCGGATTCGCTTTCCGAGGACGATGCGGCGGAGGACGACGCTTCCGACTCGGACGCCGACTCGGACTCGTACTTCTTCTTGTGCTTGCTCTTCTTGCTCGACGCCTCGCTCTTCTTCTTGGCGCGACGACTGGGCTTGTCCTTGGACGAGTGGGAGTGCGAATGGCTGGTGCTGCTGTGGTGCTGCTGCTGCGGCGCGTACGAGTCTACGATCACAGTCATGCTGTCAGTACCCCATGCATGCACCAATGCAAGCCCAGGCCAGGCCACTTACTGCTGTTGCTGCTGCTGAAACCCTGCGAGTCCGAGTACGGGCGCGGTCGCTCCGTGGCGAAGTCGTTCTGGTACCGATTGGCGCCCATGTTGTTCTGCTGGTAGCCGCCGCCGCCCATGCCGCTGCCGCTGCCGGTCGACTGCGTGTTGGAGTTGCGGATGTCGGCCATCCAGCTCGCGCGGCCGTCGTTGCGCGGCATCTGGTGGTTCATGTGGTCCGGGATGGTGTCGTGGGAGCTGCCGGCGCGGGCCAGCCGGCCGCCGTACTCGATGACCTTGCCTCCGAGCCACTGGCCGCTCTCCACGAGCTTGCTCTTCCAGTCGCCATTGGCGTTGTCCGGCGCGCTGGCGCCGCCGCCGTAGGAGCGGAACTGGCTGTCGAAGCCGCCGCCGGGGGCCTGCTGGTTGCGGCTGTGGAAGTTGCCGCCGCTGGACGACAGACTGGAGCCCTCGATGGAGCGCTGCATCCAGGCCATGCTGCAAAGGGCGAGGAGCTACTGCTGCGGGATGGGAACGATCGGATATGAGACTCAGGACTTCCAGATTTTCTGTCGCCCCTGTCTAAAGCGATATAGAGCAACTGAGGCAAAAGATTGTGCCCATTTTTTGTGTGGTGGTCGGGCGGGATAAAAAAGGATTCCACAAAAAAAAATAAAGAACCGGTATTGGCCATAAGGAACCGGTAGGATACGGTTTGTACCGGTATGGGCTGGGTGTGTGGGCGGGCAAGCCCACCCACCATTCGTGCGATCACCGGAGTCCAAGATGCTGGCGAGTGTGGTCAAGGGCCTGGCGGGATGCTCCCTGCGCAGCAGCACGCGTCTAGCGCCGCCCAGCGCCGCCGCGTTCTTCTCCTCCGCTTCCTCCGCCGTGGCGGAGCAGACGGAGGCTGCGCCCATCAAGCGCACCAAGCTCAAGATCCCCACCAAGCGGTAAGCAGCAAAGCGCCCTTGGTGCTCAACGGACATGGGAGACTGATGCTTGTTGTGTGTGCAGTGCTGCTTCGCTGCTGCAGCAGCTGAACGCCGAGGTGGTGGAACAGTCGCTCAAGACCAAGGACCTGGACTCGTTCAAGCCTGGTGACTCGGTCGAAGTGCAGGTATGAAGCGCAATGCCAGACAAGGAGGAAGAAGCGGTGGTGCTCATGCTCTTGTGTTGTGTAGTACCTGCTGAGCCGCACGAGCGCCAAGGTGCAGCGCGTGAAGGGCGTTGTGCTGGCCCGACGAGAACGCGGCACGGGCAGCTCCTTTGTCATTCGTAATGTACGTCTGCTGTTGAATGGATTGAATTGGCTGAGTATTGCTATGCTGAGGCTGACTGTGGGGTGTCTGTAGCACATTGGTGGCTATGGCTACGAGCAGAAGATCTTCCTGCACTCGCCGCTGCTCCAGAGCGTCAAGGTGCTCAAGGAGGCATTTATTCACAAGGGCAAGAAGCGCGTGCGCCGCGCCAAACTATTCTATCTGCGCGAGAAGGCGCCGACGTTCACGACGGTCTAAGCAGAGTAGAGCAGAGGGTCATCTAGTAGAAGCCACGAGGAGACGGCGAATCCAATGTAGTAATCGCAGACATACAACCAAAAGACACGGGGTTACGCTCCCGATGCCAATACGCAACTCTCTCTTCATGAGAAGGTCTCTCTCTCTTATTGCTGGTTACTGTCTAGCCTGGACTGGACTAGCTTCGCTAGCTCATCTGCGCTTCTTCTTCTTGCCAGCCTTGCGCTGCACCGCCGAAGTCTGGCTGGACACCACGACCGCAGTCGCGCGCTTGTCTTCACCTCCTTCGGCCTTGCGGGCAGCACGCGCAGCGGCATCGAGCTTGAGCGCATCCTTCTCGGTGCCCATACCGGCGCCCTGCGCTCCGACGAAGCGGTTGCGGCCACGACGGCCACGCTTGCCGTGCGAACGCTGCTTTCGGGGGATCCATCGCTCCGGGTCCGGAGTGATAAGACCGATCGTCGGGTTGTAGTCGTCACGCGAACGCAGCTTGGTCAAGAACGTTTCACGACGCTTGGCACGCTTGCGTGCGATGCGTTCCGGAGTCTTGGCAGCGCGCTTGCGCTCATTCTTCTTCTCACCATCAGCCAACTTGGACGGCAGGCGGTTCGAACGCGTCGCAAGACGCTCCAACTCGGTCGGCTCCACGGCGCATTCCTTCACCGGCGGAAGCATCGTGCAGCGGACATCAGCCGACTTGGTATCGCAGTACGAGAGCGCGATGACCAGCGACGCCAGCGAACGCAGACGAAGATCCGGGTCCAAGGGCGCGGCCGACTCGCCTTCGATCAGGTCCAAGTACGCATCAGCAGCGTTGTGGTACTGCTTCTTGTGGATCTTGAACGCGCAGTCGCCTTCACGGATCTTCATGGCAGCATCGGAAGCGAAGTCCAGCTGCTGATGATGCGCCAACGCACGGTCCAGCACGCCCTGGGCGGCTTCGTCATCGCCAGCAGCTTCGTACAACGCGACCAACGTGGCAACGGTGCCTGGCGTGTGCGCCAGCTCTTCGATGGAGCGGATACACTCAGCGGCCTTGGTCAATTCGCCTAGATTATGAAAACGTTTTTGACAACACATTCTAACATTGCCAAGGAACTGGATTTGCATCTTACCTTGGGCCAAGTACACGTGCGCAAGACCAAGACGACCACCAAGACTCAAGTCGTTCTACACAAAAGAAATAAAGGATCAGCAAAAGATCGAGTCATGCGATAAGTCAGGTGCGGTAAACCAACCTTCAAGAGCTCAATCGCCACAATAGGCGACTGATCCTTCGTGGCGAGGAAGACAATCAGGTCCGACGCGATCTTCGAAGCCGGGAAGCGTTCCTTGAGCACAGCGATGCTTGCACGGGCCTCCTCAGGCTTGTTCATGAGGCACAACAGGAGCCCACGGTTGGCAAGGATTGCTTCCTGCTGCTCAGCCGTGAGCTTGTCGTTCACACTGCTGTCGATGCTCTTGAGGCGCTTGAACGAGTCAAAGAGATCGCGATCGTTACGGATCGTCACAATGTTGTTGGAAGCCACGGCGCCAACAGCTTGGTTGTGCAGCCTGGTGGACAGCAGCAAACACAATGAGTCTTTCATACACGAGCGAGCATTGTCACATGAACGTACTTGAGCTTGAGCACATTGCGGTAATCGGACAGCGCGCCATCAAGGTCGCCCTTCATTTGCTTGACAAAGGCAGCCTGAACACGGATGATCGCCACTTCGTTCTCGATATCAGCAGCCGATGCTCCTTCCATCGCGAACGTCTGGCGGCAAAGGCCTAAGGAAGCACAGAGTTCGTCAAGCAAGCTCTATAGATGTTTGAATGGGAGCTCTGCAACGTACGTTCAGCTTCCTCCAGCTCTTGCTCCGCAGCATCCCAGTTGCCTGACTGAATGGCGATGAAGGACTTGTTAAAGGCCACTTCAAAGCTGTCTTCCGTGGGAATGGATCGGATCTCCAGCTCTTGGCTCTTGCCAGCGCTGGCATAGGCCGCCAGCAGATTCGTCTGCAGCTCCATCAGATCGTCTCCCTAGAACAATGGCATTCAGTAAGCAAACTCCAGAGCTGGGCAAAGGACCATCCTCATACCTCACGGGCGACAGACAGCAGGTGCTCGTAGATTTGGATGCACATGGCGTAGTTTCCCTTGCGGAAGTTCTGCACATTCACCATTCCATTGTGAGATACTATGGCTCTCCAGCCCAACCAGCAGACTCAAGACGTACCAGCTGCGCAGCCAAGTGGAGCGTGGCGTCGCTCTGGCCTTCGATGTCACCAGGCATGATGGCCAGCGCTTCGTCATCCTACAAACACATAGCTATTAGTACCTCCCATATAAGCATACGTATCTCTCTTGCATGGGAAGGATACTCACTCGCTTGAGGCGGTACAGACAGTACGCCTTCTCGGTGCTCAGCAAACTCTCGTACTTGAGAGTCAGCTCCAGCGCCTTGTCGAACTTCTCCAAGCGAATGAGCGCCACGCACTTGATGCGCACGGCGTCCGCATCGTCCGGCGTCTTGGAGCGAACTGTTCATTCACGCATCCCACCTTCAGAAGAGCCATTCAAGCGCTGTAACTCACAGAGCCATAGGCAGACTCACTCTTGTTGCAAATGTCCACGGCCTTGGCGTAGTTCTCGCGCTTGAGCGCGGCCTGCAGCTCCGCGAACGTCGCCGCCTCCGTCGCCATGGCTCCTGCTTTCCCTTCCCCACGTACGCCGTGACTGCGGGCGGGCTCGGCCCACGTGGACTACGACTCAACCCGGGTTTTACCCAAAACCAGCCACTGAAGTGTGTCAGCTACCAAACCCATGGGAACACCCACCCAGGGAATAAAAGAACACGAGCATGGTTTAAAAGAACACCTCGCGAAAAGACGCGAGGAGCCAGGAGCTACATGGGGCTGGTTGCATGGGGCCGTCGAGAGCTGCCCCCATCCGCACGCCGCAGAAGAAGACCAAGAAGCCTGCAGCCAGTCAGCTCAAGCCGCTCGCGTCTTCGCCCAGGCCGCAGCAGAATCAACAGGACGATGCGAACGAGGCCGTGGACTGCGGTGTGCCGCCGGAGCTCGTGTTCCGTCGGCGCCAGCCGCGGATCTTCCACAGCCACGTGAATCTGGACGGGTGGGATATACGCGACGCACAGTTCACACGCTTGGTGGACAGCGGCCAGTCTTCTAGCATGCTCACGCGGCTGACTTTGGACAACGTCGCACATCTCTCGACCGCTGGCCTTCGCGCGATTAGCAGGATCCACTCACTCGTGCAGCTCAGTCTCCAGGCATGCTCGGGCTTGAGCGCAGACGCGATGCAGGTCTTGCCGAGCAGTCTCACACAGATCGATCTGTCGCACTGTGAGTGGGTCGATGACTCGAGCGTGCGCTCGCTCGCGAAGCGCTGTCCGGCGCTCAGTCACGTCTCGCTGGCGCACTGCAAGCGCGTGACGGACTACGGCGTCGCAGCGTTTGCCGACTCGGCCTCGGCATGCGCGACGCTCTTGCGACTCGACATCAGCCACTGCATCCGCGTCACAGATACAGCTCTCCTGGCGCTCTTTGTGAGGGCGCTCAAGCTTCAGACACTGGTGGCGTCCGGCCTGCCGCGGGTCGAAGGCTGGGTCATCCAGGGCCTACCGCATATAGGCACGAATGCGCTGCAGACGCTGGATCTGGCGCACAACGCCAGGATGCAATGCCTTCTGATCGTGCACCTGTTACGCGTGTACGCCACCAAGCTCACGGATGTCGACCTGTCGCATTGTGCTCTGGTCACAGACGAAGCGCTTGTGGCTCTCGGACGCCATTGTCCAATCCTCGTGGCTCTCAAGCTCGCGTCCTGCGCCATGATCTCAGACAACGGACTGATACGCTTGGCTGAGAATCCACCAGTGCAACAGCCCAGTGGCGATCAGACTGGAGATCAGCAGCGTTTTGTGGATGATCTCACGCCTTCAAATGGCGATCATGAATCGACACGATGCGCGAAGTTGCGAACACTGGACATCTCAGGCTGCTATCAGATCACAGACGATGGCCTCGCAGCGATCGCACGATGCTGTGTAGACCTGCAAGCGCTCATTCTGGACGGAGTGCGACGTGTGAGTGGCAAGAGCCTGCGGCTTTTGTTCAGGAACTGCACTCAATTGCGCACGTTCAGCTGGAGCGGACTGCTCGTTCGCACGACAAAGCTGGCCGACACCGGCGGCACTTGTTCGGGCTTTTTCTCGATCCCACAAGTGGACCAGTCAGCGCTCAGTGCGATCGCCAGTGGCCGAAAGCTCACAACATTGAACCTGGCGAACACCAAATGCGATGCCAATGCACTCGCATCGCTACTGATTTCGCACTTTGGAGGCCAACTGACGGATCTCAACGTGACATCTATCGCGACGGACGCGCTCTGCCTCGCAATCGGCTCAGCGTGTTCGCGTCTGCAGGTGCTGCATCTCAGTCGCAGTCGGTACTTCTCGGAGTCGAGCTTTCTTGCGATTGCGAATGGCTGCACTGCGCTCCGTGCGTTGAACCTAGAAAGCTGCGAACAGATCCGAGATCGCTCCCTTGACGAGCTCAGCACGCACTGCATCCAGTTGGAGCGACTAGTTCTAGCGAACGACTGGCAAGTCACAGATCATGGCGTGACGCTGCTCTGCGGACGTTGCAAGTCGCTGCTGACTTTGAATGTTCGCCACTGTCCCGAAGTCACGCTTCACTGTCTTCGGTTCGTTGCGCTGCAGAACAACCTGGTGGAGGCGTCTGTGAATGGATTGAGCCCCAAGTCGCCAAATGTGATTGCGTTCGTGCGTGGAGATAATGGACGGCGTGCTGCTGCAGTGAAGATCACGCGTTGGCTTGCCGTTCGCTATCGAGGTCGCGGCCATGCAAAATCGGCTCTGGACGAGGCCTTACGCTGGATTCGTCGGCGGAAACGAAGTACTGTACGCATCCAACGCTGCTTTCGACGTTATTTCAAGCAAATCAAGCAGACGCGGCTGCTTCAGGCTGCGATTCATGAGCGTGAAGAGCGAGTGAATCGCCAGTGGACTCTATTGGTGCGATATTGCCGGTTGAATTGCTTTCTCACGAGGTATTCACGGAATTGGGTCGCTAAGAGACGCCGCGAGCGGTTCCGCCAAGCAGAAGCCGAGCAGGAGCGAAGAGAAGCAGCCGCTCTTTCAATCCAGCGAGTCGGACGAGGCTTCCTGGCTCGACGCCGAACAGCCCGCATGCGAGCGCACGCACGTTTCATAGAGAGACAGCGGAACCAGGCTGCGATGCTCATCCAGCGTGTCTTACGCGGCCATTGGAGCCGCAAGCAAATGGTAATCCTCCGAAATGCGGGCGAGATGACTATGTGGAGCATGATCAAGCAGTACAAGCGTGCTGTGTATGCTGCGCTTCGGATCCAGTGCATTGTGCGTGGTATTTTTGGTCGACAAAGGGCTCAGAAACGTGGGCTCGAAGTGATCGCTCTTCAGCAGCTACGTGAAAAGAGCGCACACATGATTCAGCGAGGGTATCGTGCACACTTGGCCCGCGTTCGCATCTCTCGGTGTCTCAGCAACGGCGCTTGCGCCATGCAGAGAGTGTTCCGAGGCTTCTGTGGACGCGAACAAGCGCGTGAGATTGTGATCACTAGAGCATACGCCAACGAGCCGAGGCTTCTGATCCTACAAAAGAACTCCATTTACACTCGACAGCTCGCGATCGCATGGAAGACTAAGCGTGATGCAGGCATGGCCATCGCTGTCGCGTTACAATGCCTGCTCCGTGGGTTTTGCGGTCGTCTTCGTGCTCGACTTCGATTGGCAAAAGTACGTCAGATTTGGTACACGCGAGATGTCAGTGCTCGAAGACTGCAGCACTTTTTCCGCAGTATCATGATCCTGATCCGCATCAAGCGGTTCCACGAGCATTTGCATCTGCGCCATGTGAGCGCGACCAAGATCCAGGCTACGTGGCGCATGTGGACAGGCAAAGTGCTTGCACTCGCATGTTCGCTGCGTCGTGACCGTAGAAATAAGCACCAGGCACTTGTGGCGATCTTGAGTTCTCCGCAAGAACAGAACCAGGCTCGTTTACGGTTGCTGCAGTTTGGTGCAGTGCATTCAATCGCGGTTCTCTACCGAGCATCGCTGTATGCTCGTGGCTGGAAATCGCCAACGTTCGTCCGATTCCTCAACAAGTGTGCTACACGCATCCAGGCTCTCGTACGCGGCCATTTCGGACGCCAGTATGCGCTTTGGTACAGACAATGCATGGATGCAGCGGCTCGACTTGTGCAGCGTTGCTGGCGAGGCAAGCTTGGCAAGAACAAATGGAGAGCGCTCATGATGCAGCGTCGACAGCAGATGCGTGATCAGGACGAGCAGGACCGTGCAGCTCGCATCGCACGAAAGCGCTCGGGTCAGTACGGTTTGGAAGCCATGGAGAAGGAAACCCGCCACGCCATCGTACTTCAGCGGTGGTATCACACGCTTAGAAAGCGCCAAGTTTATGCCGAAGCCCACAAGGTGGCTCGTGTAGCGCTTGAGAGCCGTGCAGCTGACAAACTCGCCCTCGCTTGCAAGCTCTCGGTCGAGAGTGTCGTCTTCCAGGCGCGTGTATGGCGAGATTGCGTGGACAACAAAGACAAACTGCTGAGCATGCAGGAAGAAGAGTGCACGGCCATGGAGCAAGAGATTGTCGAGCTTCGCAAAGCCTGTTTGGAGGCACAGACAGCGTCCATGCAGGCAGCCAGCGAGTACCAAGAGTGGGACCAACGACAACGCTGGGCATTGAAAGCCAGATCTCGCGCTCGCATTTCCACCGAGCAGCTCAAGCAGCAAATCCACCCGTTTGCAGTGCAGTCCAAGGTCTTGACGTTACAAAGCGCACGTGTACACGTGACGAATCGGCAATTGCAAGATGAATTGCGGCGCGTCAACAAGGGCATCGAAGCCCTGCATCGCCAATTGCGCGCTGTGCTGCCGTACGAGCCATTGCTTCTACCGGATCAGATCGAGTCCTTGTTGACACTTGTGAAGCTACAGAGCCCATCACTCGTCGAGGAAGAGCTAAAAATGGCTTCCAACGCCATGGATATGCCATCAGCCAAGGCACCTGACGCTCAGATCGCGACCATTCAGGACAAATCGGCACCCCTTGAGCCACAGTGAGCGAAGATCCTTCGAAGGAGAATCAAGACAGACGTCTGGGATCATGATGAACAAACTCATGCTCTTCGCGACATTGACTGCACTGGTCTGTGGCATTGGCCACATGCAAGTCATCACTTCGCCCGACCGAGGAGACGAGCTGGAGAGTCGAGCGTACGCGACCTCTTCTCTCGCCCTCTCAACTGGCATTGACGGCCGATACATTGGCGGCCTCATCGATATCAACCTCTACACGTGAGTCATGGAATGGAGTTCGTTGAATAGATCAATTGTGCTCATCGTAGTCATGTGCTCCAACAACAGAGTGACAGAACCATCAGACTACGCGATCGGGCTTCTGCTGGATCCATGCCGAAACCACTCGGCACATTGCTGTGTGGATCGCTTTGGCGATCCAGTGTACACTAACACCACGCTATCAGCTGCGGAAAAGATATCCCTCATGGACGAATACGGAGCCACGTTGAGCTCTTCTGCGAGTCGCTTGGGCGACAGACCGACGCTTTTCGACGCCAATTGCTACGTGGACAGCACCAATTCCACGCCATATCGATTAGTCAAGACCCTGACGACAACTGGGCTGAATGTAACCCGAGTGTACAGCAATTCAGGCTGCATCGGACGACTACGTGCATTGGCACCCTTTTCTGATGTTGTCATGCCTGCCTGCTGGGATCACAACGACACAGTCAACGCAATGGCTTCTTGCACTGGCGTGGATGGGCGTACCAAGCCCACCTGCGTGGCTGTGGGCTACATGCAGACTGCGTACATCGTACAATGCTTTGGATCTTTCGCTTTGGATAATCACTGCGGTACGTTCCTTGAGCTGCATGCGCCAAGCAACAAGACGATTTTGAGCCAGACGCGTATGTTGGGAGAGTATCCGAACGGGTTCCGCACAACAACGCTGCCGCTGTTCTTCCAAGGAAATCGATCACGTACTATCTGCGTCGGTGATTACGAGATCTGGTGGGTGCAGCGCACGCGATACAACTTCATCATCGAGAAGAAGAAAAAACTTTACGTCATCTACCCGCCGTGTGATTTTGACTTTGCTACGAACACGTACAAGGCCTATCATACCATCTCATAACTCTAAACGAGATCATGTGCGCCATCCATCGTCAAATGCACTATTCGACGGTAGCTTCAGCTGGAATTTCTTCGGTGATTCCATAGATGATGACCCAGATGGACGCTCTACAGTTTTTCCGTTTAATGGTAGGCGGCATAGTTCACATTGCGTTGCAGTCACACTGTTTCGAAAGGCACAGGCTGCGCATTGCTGTAATGTTTCATATGCAACTGTTGCTGGGTTTTGCGCAGCGCAAATTTCGCATGAAGAAGTCGATTTTGATTGTGTGTGAAAGCAAACTGGACATGTCCATCCCAAGCCAGCGGGGGCGGAAACCACATGAGCCAGCCGCTTTTCGACTGCGCTTGTTTGTGATGCCTCGGAATCCATAGTCGGAAACGAGTACGATGATCGCTAAAGGGATACGAAAAATAATTATCAGCTCGTAAATATATGCAAACTCCAGGTTTGAGTTCTTACCATCTTGCGATCTTTATGCGCTGTGTCTTCATGAATCATTTTTGGTGGCTTAAATGTATCCTCGGAGATCGTCATGATGTCAACCTTGCCGGCTTGGTATTCTTTACGAATTCCTGACACATCATTCTCTGTTCTTGCTGAATATTGGCCATCTTCTGCTCCTCGGCCAGAAGTTGGAACATGCATAAACGCCCCTGGTTTATAACTAATGCTAAATGCTTGACAGAAATCAACGTAATCAAACTTCTCTGACGACAGATTAGCAAATCTAGTCAACACTGTTGACATCATGTCTTGAGCGATTGGAATGTCTAGTTTTCGCATGACCGCGAAAAACGCATCCAAAGCGATGAATCCAGTGCCTTTGATATCGTAGGCTTCAAACGCCTGAATAAGCTGATATGACGCAATATGTCGGCTATCGAGTTGGTCTAAGAAAAAGGGTCTCAAAAATGAGTCAATTCTCTTCGCCTCTTCATGTGAAAGCATGACTTGATGAGATGGAAGAGACGAAAAAGACGAGGATGGAAGCAGTTGCTGGGACCGCAATTTGATTGGAGACGGCGCACGATCAGGAACAGAGGATGGTGGTGCCATTCCTGACGATTGCCTTGAAAGCCGAGGTGGCGATGATGGTGCTGTCATTTGCTGAACCTTTGGCGATGAGTCTGCTTGTGGCGTAAGCTGTTTAACAAATGATGTATATTTGATTTGGGAGCCTTTGTCATCCCCAAGCGCTGATTTGATCTCGCTCAATTCAGTATCTGTAAGAATGCAGCCCATCAGACGAAGGATCGTCTGAAACTCGAGCACAGTTGCGAATCCAGTCTTTGATGGATCACATTTCTCGAGTAGCTTTTGACCGCTGACATTGCGCTGCGCTGATGTAACGAAGCATTGCGAAATTTTGTTTCGAAGTACTGCAGACAAAGCTTGTTTAGCGCCTTGTTTGGTAGCCTCACTTCCTGCCTTGTTTGCTTCAGCACAGGTTGGCTTCGAGTCATTTTTGCCTGGGCTCTTGGATGTACCCAATATTTCACAAAGCTGGGTTTGAATTATTTGTAAAAGTTTCTGCACGTCGTAAACATGCCGCCCATGTTGTTCATTCGCTAGAAACGTAAGTAGAACATCGACTTCATCAGTGCGCATACGTATAGTGAGTTTTGTCAAGACTTTATACAGTTTGTGCTCACTGATTTTGCCTTGGGAACCCTTTTTCTCCATTTCTTGTGATAGCTCTTTTGCCTTCGATTGCAACTTCTCAAGCTCAGGCTTGCTCTTGTACGCGCGCTGTATAGATCCACGTATCATCGCGTTGATTGACTTTGCACTGTGACGGGCTTGTTGCTCATCATCACTACTGCAAGACAAGTCATCATTTTCATCATCACTGCTGTCGCTGCTATCAACATTAGCTGCAATGGAGCTTGCCACTTTCGTGAGATCTTCAAGAAATCGCTCATAGTTCGTAGTGTCGCCGGCTTTGCTTGAATAGCTGCTAGCCACAAGTTTGATGTCCATATCGTGCATATTGTATGCGATAGAGTACTCCATCAATCGATCTAAGAATTTGTCCAAGATTTTTTCAAAGACACGCGATTTTACACAAGGCTCTGCTTGCTTCAGCTTGTACTTCTTAAAGTACTTGTCAAATGGAAATGCTGGTCGAAGCTTTCGGTTCAATTTGCATATGTATGACAAAACCAAGAGATGAGTTTCCTTCTTCGGTGGGTCGTTTGGAGGCGCTGCTTTTGCTGTAGGCGAATACTTTCCTTTCGCAGGAGAACGTGCCACTGGGGATTTTGCTGGAGATGGTAAAGCTGCTGACTTTGCTGGTGATGCCAAAGGTGCAGAAGATTGTGCAGGAGATGGGGCTGGAGAAGGAGGACTACTTATGGTCACCTCTTTCGGTCGAGTATCCGCGCGCTTGATAAATTCTAGAAATTCTCGATATGCAATGACACCATCGCCGTTCAAATCAATAAATTTGATGAGCAACTGCTGATCTTCCGGGGTAAGAAAGTGACGAAGTCCGGCTAAGTTCAGTACATCTCGAAACTCGTCGTATGATATGTAGCCACTCTTGTCTTTATCATGCTCTTCGAAAATTTTGCGCAAGCGCTCTTCAGAGTCTTTACCTGTCGAAAGATATGATCTGAATTCGTCTTGCAACCGAGTGATGCAAACATCCAACGCTCCATAATTAGCTTCATACAATGCTCTTGGCCCAATATTCAAAAAGTAACAGAACAAGGTCACATTAAAATCCACATTTTCCGTCGCCTCAAAACACCGCATGATGACTTCTAACTCTTCCTGCAAGTAAGGATGACGTACACCAGAAGCCCAGATAATCTCTTTAAAGTCATCTGTTGTAAGATTGAGAAACTTTTGCTGTTTGCTGTCTTTGTCGACACCAAATGCGTTATAGAAATTAAATTCTTTACGACCGGATTCAATTGCGTTGTGTTGTGCGTCGCTGCACTCATGAAACAAGCTCAGCAAAAGATCCATCATTTCATTTGTTGGAATTCCGGAAGATAAATGCTGACGATCTTCGTGGCATACGCGCAAAAGCGTATCGCAAAACAAAAGATACTGAACACCTTCTGTATCATCCTCGTATCGGCCTGCAAAAACCTTTAACAGCACTTTCATGTCACCATTTGGTATTGAAATGCTCATTTCTGTCAATGTCTGCACAAATCTCTGTGCAGAAATCAACCCGGTCGTGCCTTTATCAATGATACCAAACATGCGCTTCATGGAGCCACAAAATGTGACCGCCGTTATTACGGTGAGTCTTTCGTTGATTAGTATATTACGAATGATTTCCTGGACAGTTTCTTCCGATGCAGCTGATGGGACAAGTTTTCGACCTGAGGATGATGACGACTCTGCCAGATTAAAGCGAACGAACTCGTCATAATCAATAGCTCCAGCTTGGTTAAGATGAAAGCGCCTCATGAGACCTCTGACTTCCTGGTCTGAGAGATACTTGTCTACCCCCAGCTCACGAACTGCATTTTCGAATTCAGATAGTACAATCTGACCACTATTATCCTTGTCAAATTGCCGAAATGGAACAAAATAGTTGTATTTTCCATCTGGGGTTTTGGCACATCGCTTAATCTCGTCACGCAACAGTTGCACACCTTCAATAAACTTCGGGCTATCATAGTGAGTGACAAACTCGTTCTTCATATTGCGTCGCTCAGGAGTATTGCGAACACCAGCAAGGAATCGATCAATCAATATTGCACCATCGCCACCACAATCAGATCCCGTCCACTGGACCACATAAACGAAGTCTTTTAGATCGAACACATTTTCGCCTTTCTCCTTCGCACATGCATTTACTTCGCGTAAAAATTTCACCAGTTCAAGTTTGCCATTTCCCTCGATGTTTAAACGGTCAAAGACACTGTCTCCGGTGTTTTCTGCTGGCATTGAGCCGAAAAGCTTCCTCAAATCATACAGCATCGTTGCGCTATTAAAAACACAAGAGATATGTTATACATACACTCATACTTAGTCGGATCCAATAGCACAAACGACGTACATTTTACGAGGCATATGATTAACAAACGCGTGAAATGCAGCTTGGGTTACCTTACCATTAGATGCAGGTGCCATCAATACGGTCAGCAACGTAAGCTTCATGGCATCTAGCCTTATCTTGCGCTGGCGTAGAAGATGATCGATAGAAGATTTTTCAATATGCCCGCTTTTGTGCTGAAGCAATCGCCATGCTGTAGTAGAGTCAATGTTTCCATCCTTGACAAGTTTTTTATTTTGTTTTTCAACAGCCCAGCAGCGAATTTCTTCAGCAGCTTCGGCAACACGCATCGCAGTGCGTGTTGATACATCGCAGACACCGGTCACGTAGCGCAAGAAATCAGCGTAATCCACGACACCATCTTTGTTGACATCGAAGCGCTGCATGATTTTACCCAGCTCCGTATTCGTGAAATTGATCTGATTTGTGGCAAGTAGCCTTTGAAAGTCAGACCGACTCAGCTTTCCATCGTTGAGTGAATTGTACGACTGAAATATCAGCCTATAGTTAGGAACATTAACAGTTGACCGTGTTGTCATGCTTCGTTGAACTGTGGTCACAACCTCATCACTACCACGAATCAGGCATTTGTGTCATTCTCAATAAGTTCAAGCGCCTACTTACATGTCAGAGTCAGTTAGCTCCAAAAAAGCGACAAATATATCGACGTCAATTTTCTTCATTCCAAATGGATTTATTCTCTCCCACGCATGTGGGAAATCC
Organism: Elongisporangium anandrum; assembly: GCA_023337935.1. Taxonomy (NCBI): domain Eukaryota; phylum Oomycota; class Peronosporomycetes; order Pythiales; family Pythiaceae; genus Elongisporangium; species Elongisporangium anandrum. The sequence goes on from JAADXR010000069.1 coordinate 66,756, forward strand.
TGGAGAGAATTTAAGAATGAGTAACCAGCATTTTGTAGAGAGGACTTTCAACTGAATTCCTTACCTTTTTGCCCATTTTTATTCCAAATGACTCAATTCCCACAAGCATATCCTGTCGTCCAAGCGCGCGCGTTTTTTTTGTATCGAATTCATCAAATAATCTGCCAAAATTTAATGCACCGTCTTGATCCGTCGGGCAATTGCGACGCAGGATCGTTCTTACTTGAGCTTCAAGGCCATCAACGTGTGATTTCAATTTTGATTTTGTCTTGGGTGACGATACTGGGGAGGTAAGATCAAATTGCAGATCGACGTGAGGCTCAACCAGATCACTAGTGGCTATAACACGCTGCCGACGCAACCAAAGAAAGATGCCTTTAGTTTGGCTTTTCTCGATGAGATTCCCAGGTACTAACTTGAAGCCTCGATGTGGAGCGATCCATAACCGGGCATCATGCTTATCGTCCAAATCACCATCGGTGAGTGCCATTGCAATTACTTCGCTTTTATTTGGCTGAGCAGCATTCACATAACTCATCCAGATATATTTGTGCTTTCCAAATGCCCCACTGCGATTTAGATCTTGCTGCAAGCATGTATATCCAGCGGATACCAACTCTGTATCACGTGAGCTAACAGCATATTTAATATTTGTAATTGCAGGGCGACCTTCTTCTCGTGGGACTTTCTTGAACCAGAGATTCACGCTCCAGTTGTCATCCAGAGTCTTTGTGCTGAGCTGCGAGTAACCATCACGCTTGAAAGTGATTTCATCAGATTCGTTCGTTGCAATTTTCAAATCCGTAATCGCATTTTCGACCAACGGGTGCACAAGTTCATCTGAGACTCGATCGTCTTTTATAAATGTCTCCAAATCGGGTAGTTTTACGAGCCCGTCTTTGTCATAATCAAGCAGATGCATCATGAACGCGATCTCCTATTTGAGCAAAAAAGAAGGCGTAAGAAAGACGATTTAGTTTAGACAGCAAGCACCATAGAGATAAGCTACCCCAGTCGTTAAGACCACGTCGAGCTCTCTTGTAAGAGCGCTGTGAAAGAGGTCAGGGGAAAGCTCGTTGCTGCCGGTATTTGTTAGACGCTTAAATGTATCGGATATTTCGTTGTCGGTTAATTGTAGCCTCTTCAAACCTTTACGAAACTTAAAGAGCAGAAGCCGCCTACATTCAACTAGTAAGACACCTCCCATCAAGCATGCATCTTCATCACACTGCGCGACTTACAATTGATGTTGATCTAGCAGGCAAAACTCCACAAAGTCCCGGAGACTAACATTCTTCTGTGGCTCTTGCTCAATGCGGTGGAAAAGTGCATCGACTTGATCTGTCGGTATCGCACATACAAAAGCCGGATCACTTGCTACCAACTTCCGAAACTCGTGCGGTGTTAAAACGAGCATCTCGCTTGGGCTGCCGCCGCCGTTTTTCTTCTTAAGCGTGTTATGGTGGTGGTGATGCTGCTGACCGAATTGTTTGATCAGGTCCTTCAAATAGTAGTAAATGCTGTTGGCGCCTCGTCTTGAGGCAGCTTTCTCGCGAAAAACTTGCCGCGCATGATGGCCCAGCAGGTCATCCGAGTGCTTGCAGAGCATGTACGCGCCCTCCTTAACGCCGTCGAGCGTGAGGTTCGTGAGGAAGTCGCCTGGCTCATCGCCTGCATCGTCTGGGACCGCATGCGCAAAGCACTGCGTCACATGCCGCGTGGACTCCGTGGCCATCGTCGCTTTCCCTTCTCAATGGCAACTGCCAAATGCGCGCACTTTTGGCGGTTACGCACTTCAACCTGCTGAACGGATCGATCGACTTGGAGAGGTTTCGCTCGCTTGGGATTTGGTGCAAGACCATCACTCTTCCAGTTAGTGAGAACGAGAAGAAAGCAGGCTGCCTGGTGAAGCGAAGGAGGCGGCTGATGGAGTACACGGACGCCGACGAAGAGTGTCTGCTGGAGAAGCACCCGCAGCCGCACACCGCTGTGCGCGAGGATGCGGAAGGCAAGGACCGGTTCTTCGCGCTCTGCTTTGCTGCGAACCTCGGCTTTGTCGCGGCTCTAGCGGTACGTTACGGGGTTTCTTTCTTTCTCTTGGTGTGCCGTGGTGGAATCTTTGGCTGAATATGCTCGCTCTTGCTGCTTGGTTAGCTCTTTTGGGGTCTACCGAATGTGTCGAGCATCTACTTCACTATTCATCATGAGTCGGACTCCTCAGTCTCTCACGGCGTGCGCATTTTTCTCATCCTTCTTTCGACCTCATGCATCGGCGGCTGTGTGTCGGCGCTCTGGCTCCAGGTACTTCAGCGGCACGCGGCGACCGTGATCGAATGGACACTTCGTTTGAGCATTGTGGTTTTCATTGTCATGTCGATCGTCGCGTTCATGGATTCCGGCATGGGAGGCCGCGCTATCGGATTCATCAACCTGTTCCTGGCGCTCATGATGATGGTTTACTACAGTTCGCTGCGCCCCTCGATAGCGTTCGCTGCTGCAAATTTGACCACCGCCTCGCGGGTCCTTCATGTATTCCCGGGTGTGGTATCTATGGCCTACATTGCTCTGGCAGTCCAAGCCGTCTGGACGATCATTTGGAGTGTCGCTGTCGTGGGGGTTCTCGCAAAGGCCGTGGGTAACCTTCAAGACTCCAGTTCATTTGGCAATATTTGCTTCTTCTTCATGCTCCTCAGGTATGAATTAAAGCTCTGTTATGCTCCTATATTATTCAAGCCTGAAAATGGTTGATGTATTAATATTTGTCCTGCATTTGTAGCCTCTTTTGGGTCATTCAGGTGGTGAGAAATGTTGTCCACTGTGTTGCTGCTGGTGCCGTTGGTGAATGGTGGGTTGGTGGCCACGATGTCAACACGGTCTCGCGCTCGCAGCAGCGTGCCGTGACCTCGTCCTTGGGATCTATTTGCCTTGGATCTCTTGTAGTGGCGGCGTTGAACGCACTCCAGTTTGTCCTGTTGTCTACCCCAAGACGCAAGAGCCGCGGCAGTGTGAATGCCTGCCTGGAATGCATGATCAAGATTGTCAAGCGCAACATGGAATACTTCAACAAGTTTGCGTTTTGCCAGGTGGCGATTTACGGAAAGGATTTCCGGACTGCGGGCGTCGACACGATGCGTCTCTTCCGTGATCGAGGGTGGACTTCGTTGGTTAACGACAGCCTCATCTCGAATGTTCTCACCATTGGCTGTGTCGCTGTTGGTAGGAATCATATCCTCCCATATGCCCTCTATCGCGCCGCATACTTACGAAACTTATCGCCTTTTCCTACTGTAGGCGCCGCGTCGGGAGTGATCGGCTCGGCATCGATGTACATGACGATGCAGTGCACGGCGCAAGAGATGGATGCACATCCTCGTGAATGCGGTGAGCTGCTGACATGTATCGCCTCTCTCTCCGTCCAGCTGGTTCGCTCTTGATTGATCGCTTGCGTGCGCGTTGCTTTTTACTCAGAAACGTTCAACGTGGTGATGTTCACCTTCGCAGCGTGCGCCTCGATTGGCTACGCCATGTGCGCGATCGTATCCTCGATTCTCGACTCGATCGTTGCTACAGTATTCGTCTGCTTTGCAGAGGTGCGTGAATCAGATGCGTGCATTTTCTTCGCTCTCGGAAGTGGGAGGAGCGGGATTGCATTGTGTGGCTCGGAGTCAACTGATTCACGTCTACATGCCGTAATCCCATGTGTAGGACCCAGCTGCGCTGCAACGAGCCAATCCGGACGAGCATGCGCGTCTGATCGAGGCGTGGGCTCGCCTCAAGCCGGAGCTTCTCGCGATCCCATCCCACTATGTCTGATTAGCGAAGCCTCAGTTAAGTGCGAATTCCGGTCGTTAAGTACGATTCCGGCTGTTCTGTTTTGTTTCTAATTTTTGGTACTGTACCTGCTGTTGGGCTCATGATGGACATCAGGATCCCACGATGTACACGAGTGGATCTTCCTTCCCGCCGCCGTTTGCGCATCAGCTGCAGTGGGTGCAGAGCTTCCCGCGTGGCTCGGCTGGCAGACAGCAGTACCATTCTTCAATCGCCCACGTGAAGCTCCAGCCTGCAGACGAAAGCGAGAATCACCACCACCCGTCTCCTCTCCCGCTTGGGTTGACCTCCTGCGACTTTCGAACATGCAGCCCTACACGCGCTTCGCGATGGCCAACATGGTCATGCCCATGCTCAATGGATCATTCGCCGTGACTCCCTCTATGATGATCAACTCGGTAGACACGTCCAAGGAGAAGCTCTACTCCCCGTCGATCGCGGACAGCGCCGAGACCGAGTTGGTCACGGATGAATCGTACTTCACGCTTACACTTTCACCTCTGTCTGTTCGTGTTCTTGGGATCGAAAAGGATGCGAACGACCCCAGTCGACTCATGTACGACATTGAGACCTGCCACCAGCTCTCGGGTGACGTTTACCACGCCAAGCACGATTTTAACGACTTCAAACGCCTTCGCGGAGCGATCTTGCGCGAGTGCAGCGGGTGCCATGGCTGCCGATCGTTCCTACAAAAAATGACGAGCGCCAAGTTGCCCAAGCGTCCTATGATCGTGATGGATGCGCACAAGTTTGGCACTGCTCAAATTCCTCTGCTCACGCAGTTCCTTCGCGACCTTGTGCACTACGTCTCGCAAGACGCACGCAATTGCAAGTGGAACGGCGATGATATCGACAAATCTGTTGGCATTTTCCTTGGCTTGCCTTCACTCAGCGAGGCTGAAGACGTGGCTACACTTACGAACGTACGCATCAAGCGTCAGGTCAAGACCCACGTCGAGAGGCTTGCACTGCGCGCGACATCGATGCCATCGCTGTCGTTTTGCGGACCCAGTCCGTCAGAACTAAGCGCCATGAGCGAAGCCAAGGCCGTGCATGCGCGTACTCGCGGCTATTCGGATGGTGACTACCGCAAGTGAGCGACTCTCATCCATTGTATCATTATATCTTGCTCAAGCGGACCAGTTGCGAAGGGATATGCAGCTATTTCCCTGTGCATGTTGAATATTTTGTACCATAATCCAATCCACTGCTGTTCATGTATTTTTCCACGCGTGTTTATGGTCTCACTCCCTGATCAAAGCTCAAGAGTCGCCAATCAAAGATCTTGAGTGGGAGATCAAGCTCAGCCTCTCATTCTCGAAAGCCAAGACAATAATGGGCAAGCCTCCCGCCACCCGAAATGGCTTGACAAGAAAGAACGAGAGGCTCAGTGCATCGACATTAGCTGCTATTCTATCAGAGGTCACTGCGAATACGGACATCACAACGCTGACGCTTTGCAATACGACGCTCACGCCTTTGCTCGCCGTGCAAGTGGCTGATTTCTTGGAGAAAAACACGACGCTGACGCATTTGGATCTCAGCGATAACGACGAGATCGGAGCTCATGGCGTTCGATGTCTCGCGAGCTCGTTACTGCGTAATCGCACACTGCGACGTCTTACGCTCGCGAGGTGCGAGCTTCATGACGATGCTATTGCTCAATGGGCTCAAGCCTGGCAAGAAAATCAAGAGCTCCAAAACACCACGCTCGCGCATCTCGAGTGAGTCTCCTCCGACTCTATGCTTTGGCTTTATCAGTGAATCTCATTTGATCTAAATACTCTTTTGTGTTTGTACCAGCTTTTCTTCGAATCAAATTGACGACGATGGCGCTGAAGCGATCGGTCGTCTTCTACAGTCAGCAAAGACACCCGGAACAAGTGTGGACTTCCGAAAGAACGAGCTCACGCCCAGTAGTCTGCCATATCTGGCGGATGCTATGAAATCAAGTCCAATGATCACATCGCTGCAGCTTGACAAGAAAAAGCTGAACGACGATGACGATGTCGCGACAGATCAACATCTTAGTTCATCAATTCCGACAGGAAAGGCTCCGTCAACTGTTGCGCTCTTCAGTCAGATCGAGTTTTACCTGCGAAGAAATACCCAGCAGCACCAGCGACGCCAATGGCTTGAGCGCGTGGAGCTTGTGCGCACATCGGCGCTCGAGGTGGAAAAATGCCACTTCGACCACGTACCCATGACGATCGCAGACGCTGATTTGCTTTGCACCTCGCTTCGATCGAACCAGTCCGTCACTGAACTGCGTTTGCGTGACAATGGTCTGCCCGCTGAAGGAACAAAGCGTCTTGTGCGTGCACTAGAATGCAACCAGAGCATTTGCTCGCTCGCTTTGATGGACAACAATGTCGGCGATATTGGAATGAAGGCATTGAGCGATCTCATGCATCGCAAGACAACGCTACGTTCTCTCGTAGTTAGCAACTCAGTTCATTTACAAGAAGATCCGACCGACGTACTCGCTCTAGAACGTATCAGCCCACGAACCGCAAGTCGGCTCCACTATGCTTTTGCCAACGTTGGGCGGGTAACGTCGCTGACCTTGGCCAATTGTGGTTTGAATGACCGCGACATTGGTGTTATTGTATCGGGTATTGCATGGTCGTGCCAAATGGAGGAACTGGTTCTGCGTCATAACCATTTTGGTGACAACAGCGTATCGATCATCGCTCGAATGGTGGCACGGTGTCAGCGTCTTCGACATCTTGATGTGGTACGTGAAGATTAGTTATGGGGATGATCCTGAACGTTGCTTACATTGTTATTGCTTGGGTATTTATAGTCGAACAACCAGCTCACGTTAACAGGTTTGCTCCCTCTCACAGAGGCCGTCGGTGCCCATCGTTCCGCTCGCCATCTCGTTCTTGGTCGATTCCCAACGTACGATGCAACGATTGTGGCGACAATCTGCCAGCAACTTCATCGAAGCATTTCGCTGGTGAACTTGCAGCTGATCACCAGTCAACAGGCTAGCAAATGTGCTGCAGTTGTTGGTGAGCTCAATGCCTGGCTCACGCAACAGCACCAGCCCGGCTTTCGCATTGAGACTCATGATCGGGTGCTGGAATTGGAGCCACATCGCCGCAAGTGTCGGTACAGAGCCATCGTCCACCAGACTGCGCTTCAGTTGGTAGCTTTGACGACAAACCAAGCAACAAAAGCAAAAGAAGAAGTAAACCAGGAGAATTCAAAGGCAGAGGAGGAAGCCGTGAGCAATTATGAAACAAGCGACAAGCCAAGTTGATTGACAGCGTAAAAGAATAATTGGACTTACCACGAACGAGCTTACTATCGCACGCAACTTCCACATATCCAAGCGCTTACCAAGACTGAGGGATAGACAAGGCAGCAGAAAATCATTGTGCATATTATGTATTATGCAATGACTTCATCAGAACATGCCAGAGTGGCGTGCTTACGATGCAATGACTAGTTTACCTGAGCATACCTGGCTTCCAGCATCTGTGGCGTTCTCGAGCGTCCATTTGTGTGAATTGTCCAGGAAGGCGCTGATGGCGCTCACGGCATGCGGCAGAGAGCCCAATTGTAGATTCACTCGAGTAGCGACAGCTTGTGCGCTTCGGGTGCGGCTGCTTCTTGCGTGAGTCCCTGCGACTGATCTCTTCGGTGCTGCTTCCTTAGGCGTGACATTTTATGAGGGCAGAAACTGTAAATAGCTGGAAATGAGAGTACCGTGAGTTTGGATGTAAAGGGCGTGTCTTCTCCACAAGAAGCAGAAAAATTCAAAGACGTGGAGCTATTGTTAAGGAGAATCCAATGCGGTGGGTATCAGATCCACGCGACTATCGATTTCTCTATTAGAATTGGAGATTCGGTCGCACTGACTCCAGCAAGAGAGGCTTGATTATGTATCAAGTACTCCATATTGAAGCAGTTGCACAGTTATTACAGCTAATGTTGTAGCTCATAACTTGTAAAGGAACAACAGTTTTTCACCACTGTTCCCTTCATATGCCCGAAATGTATCCGTTTGTACACCAGAAAAGCGAACATTTCAATCATTTCCAAAGCGGTAGAGAGGTAGTCTGTAGCAGCCTCTTTCTTCTCATACTCCAGTGATTGGATCCGATCCGATCCACCAATGCAACAAATCATGTTCATGGATATCAGTCATGGATTGCACATATCAACTCACCCACTAATATATTTTGTTCCTTTATGGCGATCATCTGGGTGAAGGTCTTCTTTGGAAGAGTGATGGCCAACCATTATTCTTCATCACATCCTTGTTTGTCTGGATCAAACATTGCCACAAGCTCATCGCAGTCATCGTCGTCGTCATCATCGTCGTCGTCATCATCGTCGTCGTCATCAGAGTTATGTTCGTGGCGTTGGGATAAGCGTCCTAGCATCTTGTCAGCATCAACGTATTGCCCCAGCTGTTCCACCACGCGTTGCTCCGCTACGGAAACGGCATGAGTCGCTAGTTTGGGGTCATGTTGCTCCAGCCACTCCATCATATGGAACAAATCTTGGCTCGCCGCTTTCATGACGGCTGACTCATCGCACTTTAGATCAGATTGAATCGATACGACGAAGTCAAGAACAGCGCAATGACCGTTGGCGGTAGCTAAATACTCACCCATCGGTGTCCATTTTTGGTTTTGATGTTCATGTAGCCATCGAGCTACGTGCAAATAGCCACTTGCAAGAGCTTGATCCATTGCAAATGAAGTGCAACTTTCTTGGCGCTGATCATGCAAAAACTTGATTATATCTAAATAACCTCCGTCAGCTGCCAAATCCATAGCGTATACTGGCTCAGTGCTTTGATCATCACATATTTCTTTGACTTTCATCCGCTTATATTCAGGCCTATTTGCATCCAGCCACATGACCATTTCTAAATGACCGTTTGAAGCTGCCAAGGACATCGCTCTCTCGCTACAACCTTCGCTGCGATTTTCGTGAAGCCACTGTACAATATCCAAGTGATTGTTTTGAGCTGCGACATCCATCACAGTATCCGACTTACCTCTGTCAGGGATATTGTCGAACAACCACTGCAGTATGTTCAAATGCCCATGCTCCGCAGCCTCGACCATTGGGTCTCGGAAACTTTCGAATCCATTTGCATGGAGATATTTGACCAATTCCAGATCACCGTGTTTAACTGCATGATCTAACCCTCGTTTTAGAAAACAACTCGGTTGGTGCTCGAACAAATAGTGAATCATTGGCCAGTTGCCCCTATTGATAGCAGAATCCAAGGCCTTGGAGAACCAGCGCGAACGTGCGATATGATTGGGAAATTCATATACTTCAATCATCCACTTCACAACATTGAGATGGCCGTTAAGAGCTGCATCATTGTTTGGTTGCACGTACTCAACGTCTGCTTTGTTATCATAAAGCCATTCCAATATGTCCAAATGACCAGCCTTTGCTGCACTGTGCATGGCCATGTCTGAAGTCAGAGTATGATCATGCTCCCGCAACCATCGCAGCATGTCAAGTCGTCCAGCCTCAGCTGCATCGCGTATGCCTTTTTCACTTGATATAGCGGAACTCTTGTCAAGTTTAGAGTTATAGACCCACGCCACAAACTCCACATCTCCGTTTGAAATGGCAAAATCCAGCAGAATCAGCAATGGCGCAATTGGAATTTGGTTGCGAATCCAGTGCACGATCTCAGGATGTTGACAGATCAGCGGTGAATCCATCTGCTTAATCATGTCAAGACACTCTTCGCCATCAAAGAATCCTTCGTCGAGCACGCGCAAGTGACCATGAAAAGCAGCCACACGCAGAATATCTCGTTTTTGTTCCATTGATATTTCATGAGAGAGATATTTCGTACACCACCAGTTCAATACGTCAACTTGGCCTGTTATTGCAGCAGCTTGGACACCACGAAGAAACCTTGCCTGGCGAAATTGCTTGCTCACACCAACCCATTCGCTGATTAGCAGTCGATTGAGCAGAAGCATATGTCCAGCCTTCGATGCCGACTCAAGCGTCCACTTGTGCGAATTATCCAAAAATTTACTGATTGAACGTACCAAGTGAGGCAAGAAGGTCAATTGGGAATGCGTATAGCGTGTCACCACACAAACAACTTCTAGTGTATGTTCTTTGTTGTCGGCAGGTATCACTGTCGATATCATTGATGCTGGTGCTCGAGCTCGCTTGATGTCTCTCTCCATCTCAACGTTTTGGATGAGACTTTGGTTGTGGGCTATTTCTGTATACGTGATGTGCATTTGAACACAACACCCATTTCAAAATTGCTATTAATATTGATCTCTTGTCAGCCAAATATATACCAATTTGCTTGGTCTGGGATGATAACTTGGATTACAAAATTCTTTTGTGTGGTTAAACATCGAGCAAACTACATTTTCCTTCTTTCAGAATATCACCTCCTTTTTACCGGAAACACAGTCAAAGCTGAGATATGACCTCCGCAAAAAGTGTCCCGGAACTATCTCAGCACGGATACGACCCTGGTGTCAAGCAGTTGGAACGAGCGAACACATTGAATCGACTATAAATGCTGCTTTCGGCTTTCCAGACGAAAACGAGACGCCCACGGGGTCGACGTGAATCCACGGCCAAATCTTCCAAGATCGCATTTCTGAAGGCCTTTCAGCGTTTGGTTGGTGAACTCCAATCGGGCAGAGCCACTGGCTTCAAAGACGGATATACTTCAGCATGGGAAAGCCAATAGACCCAGTAAAGCCAGGAATTTGTTGCCTTGGTGCGCAATCAGCACAAAGCCTTCGCTGGAACATCTTGAACTGCTACTTTATCATCTTCCTTGAACTACGTATCTTGGCTATATGACAAATCGGGCGTTGAATGTGCGTCGTCCAGCAGGATCTTGCGATGTAAGCATGAATGTGGTGGGATTCGACCGATTGATGCATCCGGAAGTCCAAATTGATCCTAAACTTGCAAACAAGTGGATCTATTTTGCATGTCATTGGCAACTGCTGCTATAGCTGTCGTAAGGACCTTCCTGGCGTCTGCGCTTTGTCGCTCTTGCTCTGCATTTCATAAATAGCGGCTTGGAAAGGCAGGTACAAGGCGTTCTACGCGACAGAAAGCAATCCCAGTCATCAGCTTTGAAATCCACCTAAACAAGAGACGCAACGCACCAGCTGTCGCTCAGCAGTGCCCAGCTCCATGGACAGCTCCACGGTCTGCTGGTTCAGCTTGGTCAGCACGCGATTGAACTGTACAGACATCCACAAAAGCGTCAGAGACCACAGACTTCAAGGCCAGACGCACCAGAAGGGCTCTCACCTGCTGCATGCTGCTGGACATGGAGCCCATGACTTCCAGCAGCCGCAGCTCGTCCGCATGCAGCGGCGTCTCGGTCGGCTGCTGCTGTTGCTCCATGGCGGCAAGCCTCGGTTCAAAATGAGAACGGCCCGGGTTTATTGTGGGTCAGCCTGCTCCCAGTCCAAACCCGCGCACTGGGATCTGACCCGTTTTCCAAAGTGTCACTGACGAACCCCAGTCCCCATCCCCGTGGTTCAAGTGACAGAACGTGCGTCATCAGGCAGCGGAACATCCAAACGTCGTGTTTGGACGAGCTCCCATCGTGACCAGATCCGTTGAGCATGTCCCCACAACAACTGGCCACCGTACGCTCGCCCACTTACTGCCACTCACTATAGGAGCGAGCGAGCGTACGTGAACATGCATTGACAGAGCGAGCGTACTGGAGGTTTGCCTCCTGTGAGGCAAGAACGCAATGATGGGAATTGAATACTGTACTGTACGCTCTCACATCATATCGTACTAGTCCAATAGCCATGCTGGTCAAAATTACAGTGTGTCCATACACTGAGTGTGTCCACTTCATGCATCAAGCCTTTGTCCCTGTCGCTCGTTCTCTCCTGTCTCTGAAGTCACAGCCCCATGCAGCATTCCTCCCCAGCCAACGAACTGCTCACGCTTGCAAACGACGCCTCCCCATTGGATCAGTGAATCATGACTCCTTCTAAAGAGTGATGGTCGCTCATACGCCATCGTTTAAAAACGCGAGTGCAAGGGAGATGGGAAAAATGAACAATACCCTTAAACACAGGTCAACAATGTAAAATACATTCAGTTTAGTGACAATTGCACTACTAATCTCAGGTAGTCATTGTGACTTCCAATCATCCCAAAGATTGCGGTAAAAAACACACACTCCCTCTCTCGTTAAAAACGGGCCAATCATCTGCCACCCAGTACGTAAACTATAAACCTATCTATGCAAGCGTGAAGAGCTACACTCCAAGCTCCAGCAGCTCATTTCGGCTTTCCTCCTGTGAAACGGAAGCTTGAACGTGCGTGGGTCATCCCTCCGCACCAACACTAAACGCCCCTCAAACCACAGTGGAGCGCGTCGTCGCCCCTCCGGCTCGCACATGGCGCCTCGCATCACGAGCGTCGGCTTCATCGGCTCGGGCCGACTGGCCGAGCGCATCGCACGCAAGCTGATCACCAAGATCCCGCCGCAGAAGAAGTTCTGCTACGAGAAGCAGCGTCTGGTGTCCACGCTGCTGGCCTCGGACCCGTCGGAGGCTCGGCGCCAGGTCTTCGACGACCTCGGCTTCACGACCACAGCTACGAACCAGCGCATCCTGGCCGACTGCGACATCGTCTTTCTCGGCACCAATGCCCGCGAGGCGCTGCAGAACGACCCTGGTCTCGCGGAACGCAATGCTGCTGCGCTGCCCTACTTCCACCATCTGAGTCAGATCAAGCAGACTCTGTTTGTCAGCCTCATGGGCGACCTCCCGTCCGAGCAGATCGAGCAGCTCATCTGCCCGGGCGCCAAAGTGATCCGCATGATGCCGCAGAACTATCTGGAAATGCAGGGTCTGCCCAAGGGCATGCTGCCAGAGGCATCCTGGGCCACAGTGCGTGGCACTCATGCCAGTGAGAAGGATATGGAGTCGCTGCTGGAACTGGCCGGCATCAAGTCCTGTGTTGAGATTAGTGACCATTTTGAAGGCGCAGCCGAGCATCGTCATAGCGAAGGACCGGTCTCGAGCTTCGTCCGGACCATCACGGACTACTCAAAATCTATGAAGCAAGAGCAGGATGTTATCGCCACGGATTTCCATGATGACTACCAGATGGGCGAGTTCCTGGGCACTGGTCGGTTCTGCGACGTGTTCAAGGCCACGGAGAAGGCTACTGGAAAGACCTACGCAGTCAAGTGCCTCAAGAATGAAGAGCTGACCACGGAAGCTGTGGAGACGCTTATTGCTGAAGTCGGAGCTCTCAACCGCTTGAAGCACCCCAATGTGATCGCCCACCATGGCTTCTACGCTGAAGGCGACAAGTACTACTTGGTGCTGGACCACTGTGATCAAGGCAGTGTCCAGCGTCTGCTCAACACCAAGAAACCGATGCCGGAGCAGCAGGCCAAGCACTTGATCCGTCAGATCCTCACGGCTGTGGAGTACTGTCACTCGATGGGCCAGGTGCATCGCGACATTAAGGCCGAGAACGTCCTTCTGGCCTCTGGTTCCAGTGATGGCGAGTTCGACGCCAAGCTGGCAGACTTTGGTCTCTCCGAGGAGCTCGCCCTCGGAGTCGGTCGCAGCCAGGGCGTGTGCGGCACCCCTCAATATTTAAGTCCTGAGCTGGTCTCTGGTCGGCTCTACGGGAAGCCGGCCGATATCTGGAGCACCGGCATTCTCAGCTACATGCTGCTGAGCGGTCGCATCCCCTTCGACGAGGCCCATAACGAAGCCGAATTATATAAGCTCATCAGCCTGGGCGCGATCTGGTACAATGGACCGGAGTGGAGCGCCGTCTCGGCTGAAGGCAAAGCATTTATCAAGCGCATGCTGGATATGTCTCCAGACTCACGAGCCACCGCCACAGAGCTCCTCTCGCACCCGTGGCTTCAGCCAGCAGTAAGCCCATATTGAGTCCAGAAAAGTAATTATGCGTAATTGAAGTGCTATTTGAGTAATTATTGGGTTGCACAGTATACTGCACGGTACTAGTTCTTCTTTAGTAGTACTAATATGGTATAGTTATTAACTTACTATTTGACTAATATGTGATACGTAGTAGATGACTCGTGATTGGGACTCTAGTATAGGTCCTCTATTGAGGTCACTCTTCAGTTGCTGTTTTGGCGCGTGAGTTGCCCTTTGGACCGGAAGATGGCGCCACGGCGGAGCGAGTGGAGCTGTCCGCTGTGCACGCTGCTCAACAGCTGGAGAGACCGCCGGTGCGCGGCCTGCGACCACGAGCGAGAGGACGACGCGCCCTCTGTCGCTGCTGATCCTGCTGAGGTGAGTCAGGCCCAGCAGCGACAGCAAGAGCTAGAGCGCGACTATGCCACACCTGCAGCTGCAACAGTGCCCACGACTCAAGAACGAGTACAACGACTGCCGAATTGGCAGCCTGCCGGTGTGTTCTTCAGCGCAGCACTGCCAGAACCAGGCAAAGCGACAGCGTGGCGACAGGAACCGCGTCTTCAGGTTAACAGGACCGCTGCTCGACGTCGTACGCACGAGTCTATTCCGTCATACAGCCTCCTCCCAAGCCATGATCTACAGCAGCAAGAGAGCTGCCATGATCAAGGGGTACCGACACTGCCTCTACCACCACCCAGTCGTGCACAGGAGATTCCAGTGTATAGCGAAGATTACCCAACTCCTGATTATGGGCTCGAGCCATCTCGAACGCAGGAACTGGAGGACGCAGAGACTCAAATGCCAGAAGCACCTAGCTTCTCGCTACTGGGGGCATTTACATCGACTACAGCAGTCTCGGCGTCCCCTCCGTCGTGGAATATCATGGATCAGATCAATACTGCTGGGATCAGCAGAGAGCCGGCAGTAGATGATGATGGTGCCAAATCCAAATTGGCTCAAGCAGGCTTGGACCTGAGCGACTCGGATGACGATTCGACACAACGGCAACCCAAAAGACGCAATCTACGGCGCCTTTCGGATGCTGAATATGACAATCTGGAGGACAAACCAAGTGACCAGATGTGGGAATGTCACGTGTGTACCGAATTCAACAGTGTTCGCCTCAATCAATGTGAACTATGCGGTACCTCAAGAGGTAATTTTGCTTATCTGATGATGTCCCTGGTTGTGTCCGTTTAGATTCTTAACGTTTACTGATTTTTTATAGAAATGGGCAATGAACAAAGAGCCGATCCAAGAGATCATTTCATAGATTTGGTTGACAGCGACAATGACGCACCCGCTCATTATGGTCCAGTTGACGACGAGTAAGATGCTTGGTTCTACAGCTCATTGTTCTGATTGTGTTCTAATTGTCATTGTGCGTGCAGTGACTTCGAAAATCCATATGCTGCGGTACGTCCAGCTTCGCCAATGTACGATGATGAATATGGCGATGCGCCAGCCGACACCACTACTGGTTATGATTCCGTCGAAGATATTTCCGACAACGAGGTTTGTTGTTTGCATCCATGTATTACGAGTATCTGTATTGCATGTACTCAATGCAAATATACTGGAACATTTCAAGCCACAGATTTTGGAGCACCGACCGCCAACGTCGTCACGTCCTGATTTGAGACAATTTGAGCATTTTCTTTGCGTTGAAGATATGAAGTCGGATTATGGAAGCAAAATTGATTATCAAAATATGTTCGGGGAAGTCAAGTACGTGCAATTGGATGTCCCCTGGCGTACTTAGAGGTGCATGTGGCTAACTTCAATTTGTGCTTCAGACGTGGAAAATCTTATGATGATCGCCTTGTTAAGCGGAGAAGAGATTCTCAAAAACGACAACGACAAGCCCAAAATGCTGGTCAGCTCGAACCTGCCAAAGGAAAAAAACGGGCTTCTGCTGCGTCATCAGCTAAAGGCAAAAAGAAAGCAAAGCCAGGATTCAGACGAGGTAAGTAGCTAACGCTTTGGACATTATGCAAGATAAAGGCGATAAAGCTTACTTGTATTATGTGATAGCATCAACAAGCAAAGCTGCAACAGCTAAGCGGCAAAAGGCGACAGGAACGGGTAATACCAGGCGATCTAGTGCACCGAATTATAGTTCTGGGATCAATCACTACGATACCTCCTCTGCAGATTTTGGCGACGATTTAACCACAATGGCTTGGGAAGGTGTAGGCTCGGCTGGATACTTTTAGTATCACAGCTGCATCCAAATGCAAACCTCTCAAAAAATAATATCGTATTTATCTTGAGCTGAAACGTCTATGGGTTTCCGAGGCGACGATTCAAGTGCCAAAGATGCTGGATTTGTTCTGCGTCTGTTTGTGCAACAGGAGATCGAAGAGACGCTTCAACGACGCAAATCCAATCCAGCCTTGAATCCAGAGAGGGACCACGAAGATGACTACGCTGGAAGAGGCCAAGGTGTTTCTGAAGAAAGAAGCAGCGGATGGCTCAAATCTGTATGACCATTTGGCCGACGTACTTCTCAAGATTTTGATTGAGCGCCCCGAAAATCTGAATGAATCATTCGAGTACATCTCCGCACAAGTCAAGCAGCAGCGATATATCGCCCCTCAGCAGCCAGCAACAATTGAATCGTCCGATTCTCAAGTGAAGAAAGAAATCGTAAGCTGGTTTAGTATGCGTGGAATACATTGTTGGTGATGATTATTTTATATGACGGATTGTATTCATAGGAAGCACAACAAGAAAAATGGTGCAATGCTGCGCTTGACCTTCTCAAGGTAAAACTGGATGCATGCTTAGTGCATCTGTAATGTCGACTTATTATTCTTCACGATGGTCTCCTCACAGATCCAATCAGAAGAAGATGCCGCCGCTGAAGGCACGACTGGGATTGCTGATTTGCTCGATGAAGCCAACATGTTTGAGTGGGCGGGGCTGGGATTCTCTAAAAGCGAGACATTTCGCCTGTCAGTGTCGTTGCAGCGCCTCGCTCAGAAAAATGGGACAACGAGTATGAGATTTTGGGGCAAGATGCTCGGCCTTGGGACCGACTTTTACATCGCTGAGGGGGAGCTAGGATCAGCTAGTGAGCCCGACGATGTCAACGCTGAAGAGGGCGCTCAAGGCGCGAATAAATTCACCTATTGGGCCATGAAAGATGACGGAAAGTATGAGTGGACTCAGTTGCCGAATGTTCAACGAGAGCAGATTATTGTTGCGCGGCAGCTGCGCCGATTTGTGCGCGGTAACCTGGACGGAAAGGTAAAAAGCGGCAATTTTATTGTGACTATCATATTTAGCAAGTGATTGAATTAAATATCCTTGAAATCGCGTAGGTTGCAGGTCACCCTCCATTTCCAGGGACCGAAAAGCATTTCCTCCGTGCTCAAATTGCGCGGATTACTGCTGGAACTGTTGTCTGCCCTGCTGGGTACTTTCAAGTGAGTGAAGCAGGTGATATCGAACCAGCCGAAGAGCCTGAAATCAAAACAGCCCAGGAACTCGCAGATTTGAGCAGTTGGTCTCATTTCTCAAAAGAAATCAACGAAAAATACGGTCGTATGACACCATTGCCACCCCAAACAAACGCTGACGGAGAAGAAATTCCATGGGAAGGCGAAGAATTTGCTGCCCCGCTACGTACACTAAGTGACGACGCCAGCGGTTCATGGCGAGTGGATCGCTTACCGGCAACTCTACTAGCTGCTGTTGGCGAATTTGCGGTTGTGAGAAGTCTCGTGTGGCCGGGTGCAGTCGGAATCGCAGTCGGAAAAAAGTTCCTCAACGTTTATGTTGGCCATGGAGTGAAGTTTAGCCGCGAATCATATCAAATGCAGCCCCCCAAGCCAATTCAAGTCGGATTCGGCGTTGAGATAAGTGAAGATGGGGATGCCAGACCGGTATTGCAGTTCAAGACTCTCGCGGAGCAGAAGGATCTCCTGGACGATCCGTCCCCCCCTCAAGACGAAGACGAGTAGTTAAAACCGATGCGCTCACGTCAATCGTACGACTTGCATATGCTTTAAAAACCATCGCATTCGTGTTCTATTTTGCTCACACATCTTTATAATGGGTTCGAAAGAGTGTTTGCCGACTCAGAGCCCATACATCAATATCTGGGGTGGTGTTGCTACAATTCTGGATATGCACTTGCTCCAGCGGCCAACTGTGCTCACCCGAAGAGTTCATCCCTGCAGTGTTGCATTCCAAACGTGAAACGAATTTGCCTGTAGCGATTTCATACCAATTCACCGCTCGGGAACGTGACGTCGAGTGGACGGCAGCCACGACAGCTGCGACAAGCGTCTCAGTTTCGTCCTATTATTTATTGCCCGTTCGTCAAGATGCCATTGTAGCGAGGGAAACAGCAACAGACACGTACCACTGCGAACTTCAACGTTGGAAGGTAGATATCCTTGAATCCCGGAGAACACGTCAATACGCACTTCATCATTCGCAGGTCTGAGACGCTCAGCTCGCCATGCGAGGTCTGACTGATAACTCGGATGCCGTCTTGCAGTGACCGAACGTGAACCAGTGAGTGAGCCTCATTGTGAATAATCTCTTGCGCCCGCCGATTCACTCGAAGGTCCCAGAGCCAACTGGATCCGTTGCGTGTCCCGTTCAGCAGTGTCTGGCCGCTAACGAACGACTGCGAAAGCACATCGCTCTTCACTTTGCCTTTGGGGGAGTACTGGATAGGTCTCGGTTGGTCACTGTTCACGTACGCAGCTCTGGATAAAGCGTAAACGAGGTTGCGATATAAATCCACGACACTCGATCATCGTGTAGCGATCATACTGCTAGACTTACCCGCGGCTCATTCCGCTAATTCCGACCGACAGGAATTCTGGATGGCTTGGATTCCTGCAGAAGGATGAGTTAGTATTAGGTAGCAAATAGTGCTTTCACACATCAACGTACCACTCAATGGTCCATGGATCTGAGAATTCTAACTCGATCGGGTTCTGCTCACGCAAATCACAGACTTACTTAGCCACCACAGACACGCAAACAACACGGAAAACCTGATTTCCGAACCGAAACGTGAGTCCTATAGTCGGTTTGAAAAGTCACTGGCAAAATCCCCACATAACTTGAGCGTGGCTGTGCAGAGAACGCAGAGCCCACTTCATCTCGTATGTAGCAATAGGCAAGATGCGAAGTTTCGCTGTTCGCTGAGATTGGCGGCTGCCATCGCACGCATCCAATCTGGAATACCAATTGTTCGCTCAGTACCATTGCCAAGTTGAGCGAGACGAGTATGAGCACAGTATGTACCGCCTGGCTCAGTGTTAGAGGGAGAGTGAGTGCTCTGTATCTGTCGTCAGTGGAGAAGATGTTAATCGTGCCGTCTCGTTCTACGAACAAGAATACAAAATTGAGTGCAGCTATGAGCGAATTGTAGAGTCAGTATAACTCACTCCCGAGAGCACCAACCGGATGCACAGAGTGGAAGTCAAGAGAGCTATGCGATACGCTGTGCGAATGCGGATTGGTGGCTTCAGATGCCACCAGCTCCGCGTGTTCCTACAAAGTATCCATTTGTCAATACCCGTCCTTGGTGCAAATATATAGAGAGATGGCTGCATTACCATGCGACCAGATACAAACTGCGGCATTAGCTCTCTTCGGTCGCGCTGTCGCGCACTCCATCCGAAGCGGGACTCGCGCCCGGCCACATATCGCACCCAACTGGTGGTCATGCGTCTGCTCCGCTTGAGTTCGAGCTCATTCGCCTTGAGCTGCTGCATCATTCGCTCTCGCTTCTGCTTCTTCTGCTGCTGCACGCGATACGCGTCTGTGTTTGGGAAGTACTTGCCCTTCTCTTCATCGTAGTAGTATCCAGGGAGCCCCGCACGTGGTCTTGGTGCTGGTTCCGGAGATGCTGCTGGAGCTGCTTCTGGTTGTTGGATAGCTTCCTGTCGCCGGCGCTGTTCCTCCAGCGCAGCAAGGAACGACGCACTGGGTCCAGCAGACGCCTGCGCAGCACCTCTCTGCTGCTGGCTCTGCTTATGTCTGCGTCGCTGCTGCTGCTGCTGCTGCTGTGGCCTCTGGACTGCCTCCTGGCCAGGAGCTTCTCGTCGAGCCTTCTTGTGACGCATGTCAAAATGGCAAAGTATTGCTTTGAGTGAAATACACAACAAGATGAACGATCATTGGCTGAAATGCATTCACAGGTCAAACTACCATGCACCACCTTTATAGTGCGCTTGCCGCGTCGTTTCAAGCTCACAATCAGTCTCATGCCCAAGCGCCAACCACGCAGGGCGACCTCGGTCTCCTGCCTGCACTTACTGACGCTAGTCGTGGCTTCAGTGCTGCTGGCGCTCACACTGGCGGACTCTCCGGTCATCGCATGGCTCGTTCGCTTCCTGCGTCAGTACCCAAGCCGCTTCGCGTCGTTCTACGCGCCGAGAGTCCGGACGCTGCTGCAGCTGGCTGAAGACCTGGGCGATCAGCTGCCAGAGGAGTTGGCCCAGGCCTGGGACTTCACAGTCGCGCTCGTAGTCATGGCCTCGATCTTCCACCTCATCGAGCGGCTCCGCGTCGCGCTCGTCTCCCAATTATGCGAAGCCGAGGAGCGAGCAGGCGGCGGCCATGCGCCAGAGCCCCAGACGAGCAGCTTGTGCGCTTGAAAGCCAAGTGCCACTAGTGAGAGAGCGATCTTCCAGTACCTAGCGATCTCTCGAGTACCTAGCGCTCGTCTTCACCACCAAAAGATACCATGATCCCACACGAGTCGCGCGTAATCCTCCAAGCACCAGCCCCAGTGCTTATTCCTCGGCCTTCTGTTGTTCTTGATATCACAGAGGAGAACGTTCCATGCTGCTTGCCGCCTCGTTCTTCGTCCGTCTCAAGTCAGTCGAGTCGTTCCTGATTTCCCGTGATAGAAGATATCGCCATAGCCAGGCCTTTCGAATTACTCTGATGCCATACTGAACCCAAGTGAGACTGTCTTGGGCATACTGAATCCAAGTGAACGTTCCCACCAGCTTCAAAGACGAGCCCAAGAGCTCCGCATTAGGCAACATGCTGACTCGCAAGCGCTGCAAGGCCATGGATGACTCAGCGGACCCGACAGACAGCTGCAAGGCCCACGAGGCCGGCGTCTGGACCTGCGTGCGCGTGCTGCTGGCGCACGCGCAGCCGCAAGTGGCCGCGCTACCGCACGTCGTGCTCCAGATCAGCGCGTACCTGGACTCCTTCGGCCGCTGGACGCTCGAGAGCGGCACCAAGGCCGGGATCGTGCCACTGCTGGACAGGCTGCTGCTGCGGGAGTCGGCCGCCGCGAAGAGCTCGAGCGCATTCCGCAAGGCACGCTTCCGCAACGGCGTCGAGCTGGCCGCCATGGCCGGCCGCCTGGACGTGCTGCAGTGGTGGACCACCACGTACCTGCCGCACGACCAAGCGCCCGACGCCACGCACGCCGTCCTGCGGATCGCGGCCAAGCAGGGCCACATGCACGTGCTGCAGTGGGTCCTCAAGGACGAGCCGCAGTGGGACGCGCTGGGCGAGCTGAGCTCGCCGCTCGAGTGCCAGCACGCCGAGATCGTGTACTGGCTGCACGAGCGCAGACCGCGCAGTCGACTGCTGGTTCTCATGGACGAAGCCGCCAAGCAGGGCGATCTAAAGCTCATGCAATGGGTGCACGTGCACAAACACATCTACGGCTACGAATACACGCGCAAGGCCGTGCATTGCGCAGCGGAGGCCGGCCGATTGGACATTCTGCAATGGCTGCGTGCGAATGAGCCGGCGCTGGTGTCCGAGTGGGCGCTGTACCACGCGGCCATCGGCGGCCACATGGACGTGATCGAGTGGCTGCTCGAGTCCTATCCGAAATCCATCGTGTTCGAAGAGCCCACGACCGACACGGCCCACGCAGACGTGGTCAAGTTCATGGTCAAGCGCTATCCGTGGAAGAGCAAGAGCCATCGCGCGTCCTGGATCTCCCGCGCATTCGCGTGCGCTGCTGGCTCTGGCCATTGGGAAATGCTGCGGTATCTGTACGACCACAAGCCCAAGGGCCACTTGATCACGGGGCTGGACCGAGCGGCGGCCCACGGAGACCTAGAAATGGTGCAGTGGCTGCATGAGCGAGGCGTCAAGTGCGCGAGCGATCCCATTATGCTCGCGGCAGGCGCAGGGCATCTGAAAGTGGTGCAGTGGCTGCACGAGAACCGGAAGGACGAGTGCACCAAGCTGGCTATGGACTTTGCGGCCTCCAACAACCACCTGCAGGTCGTGGAATGGCTGCATGAGCACCGCAATGAAGGCTGCAGCTTCTTCGCCTTGATCCACGCAGCCATGCAGGGCCATTTGGAAATGGTGCAATGGATCCACAAGAATCGTAGTGAGCGGTTTACGAACCAGGCGATGGATTATGCGGCGGCGCAAGGCCATCTGCCTGTGATCAAGTTCCTGCACAAGCATCGCAGGGAAGGCTGCACGGGGTACGCCATGAACCAAGCCTCGGCGCAAGGCCACCTGGATATCGTGCAATGGCTGGACGAGAATCGATTGGAAGGATGCACAGCAGACGCCATTGAAAAGGCCGCTATTAATGGCCATCACAACGTCGTGGCGTATCTGACGCGCCATTGCAAACTCAAGTGCAGCGTCGAGAGTCTGGAAAAAGCGGCTCGCAATGGCCATTTCGAAGTCCTCGCTTGGCTGTTACAACATGATTCGGCTCACGCAACAAAGGTCGTGGACCGTACGGTTCAGTATGACAATTGCGACTTCTTGTTTGGCCGCGAGTATTAGTATTTTTTGAAAATGGATGTTGTGGTTTTGAGATGTTACGACAGTTGTTTTTTATGAGTCTGTGGTTGGAATGGTCGTCGTGGGTGGCCTGCTATGAACAATGGAGGTTTAGATCGACGATTGGAATGCTCTCAACTCATTAGTCCTTTTACAGCTACGCTACTCAACACTCAACTGCGCAAATCTGCGTTGAAACGACTTGGAAAAGGTTATCTGGGCTGGTAGACTCCACACAGTTCTCAGACACCGGCGTATCCAAAGAGCGTGAGACTGGCGACCATGATGAACATCCCGAAGAAAATACCAGCTGAGACCAACTGGGTCTGCCCACCTGCAAACTTGTAGGCCGTGGGCAGCAGCTCCTTCACACTGATGCAAACCATGATGCCGCATACAAGGCCATACATGATTCCCTCGGAGATAGGATCCATGCCTTTGCCGATGGCCAGCCAAGCGATCAGCCCACCAAGCGGCTCAGCGGCAGCTGAAATTGCGCACCACATGAGGCCACGCCAGCGACTACCCGTGGCAAAGTAGATCGGTGCTGCTACAGCGATTCCCTCGGGGATATTGTGCAATCCGATTCCGATTGCGAGCGAGAAGCCGACCGATGAATTCTGGAGAGCACCGACGTACGTAGCGACGCCCTCCGGAACATTGTGGATGCCGATAGCCAGCGCACTGAGCACACCCATGCGCTGCAGATTCTGGCGCGAGCTTTCGTCCATCTTGAAGTAGCATCCACTGGGATTTCGCATAGGACTCTGAAGCTCAAGATCGTCGTCACTCGCTACATAATCTTTGTCCCCATCAACACCAGCGCATTGGCCATCGAGCTGATCCATGGTGGTATTCGTTCCATCATCAAACTGCTCGATGGATTTGCGAAGGATCTCCATGTTCTCCATCTCCATCTGCTCATGCCCCGGCACAATCTTGTGCACGACCCAGTCGATGAGGTAAATAAGCAAGATGCCAGCAGAAAAGCACGCTGCTGCTGCGAGCCATCCGTGGCCTGTGGCCGTTTGGATCTTCATCTGCTTGGTCTGGATGCCCTCCGTCAGCAGTTTGACCGACTCACCAAAGATCTCAGCCAGCGAGATGAAGAGCATGACTCCAGCGGAGACTCCAAGTGCGATAGCGAGACTGACGGGGTTGGCGAGACGCACGAGGCGCTTATGGAAGACGACCGTCCCGCCCACGATCGTGGCAAAACCTGCCCCGATGTTGAGCGCGAACGCCACGCCGACATTATGCCCGCTCTGCACCATTGCTTTGGTTTGTTTTGGAGTTGGAGCGTATGGGAAAGGGAGACAGCGAAGCGTCAATTACAGAATGCATTGGAGTCAATTTTTACATTGAATTACGAAGTCAAACAGGAAGAAAAGTCTACCTACTGAGAAAAGTTGACTTCAGCTCGTCAACCGTTTAGACACCAGCGTAGCCGAAGAGCGTGAGACTCGCGACCATGATGAGCATGCCGACGAACATGCCCACAGTGACCAGATGCGTACGTCCGTTAGCGAACTTGAAGGCCGTGGGCAGCAGCTCCTTGACGCAGATGCAGACCATGATGCCGCACACGATGCCGAACAGAATGCCTTCCGAGACAGGATCCATGCCGTCGCCAATGGCCAGCCA
>JAADXR010000690.1:0-13343 GCA_023337935.1 Elongisporangium anandrum
ATGCCCGCCGCAGTGCCCGGCGTTGGTGTTCGTGCGCAGAGCAGTAGAATCGGTAGCACCAACTCTCTCTCGCGAAGAATCCTTCCTCACGAGTTGCCGTGCGCAGAAAATATTTTTGTTGCTGCTGCACAGTTGACTTGGGGTGGTCAATTATGCTTGATTCCTATTGGCTAAAAATGAATTTGCCTCCTTTCCGAAAAAAAAACATTTTTACTGTTGCTGCACGATTGGCTACCCCTATTACACTTCTGACAAATCTTCGCCTAATCTGCTTGTGCTATGATAATTGTGAACTATAGTAATGTTTGCTCTGCCTACTACTATTTATCGTTAAATGATAAATAATACATAAACCGTTAAACATCAGCTCGAGCAGAGCAAGACTAGCAGTCGGGTTTGCTGGCTGCGTACCGCAGCCAGCGAACCCGAGCGGTCCTAATTAGTATCAGAACTGCGCCTCCCAAGGGACAAAGTCCCGAGTAAGCAATGCAAAAATGGTCGAACCGTGAGCTAGAATCAGATCATTCACAGACGATGACTCACAGCCTCTTGGTTTCTATGTCGACGTTCTTACCTTGCTTGATTTACTGGCGATGGCCCAGAATAAACTGCAACTGTCCACTTCAAGCGTAAGCGTGGGACCAACACTCTGCAGCCTTGAAGCATTGCCAGATCAGCAGCCAGAAAGAGGGTCTCCACGCTCTGACAACACCGAGCTTAGGCTCCGCTCGACGAGGGCTACGTAGGCCTGACCTAACGCCGGTATACCCATTGATATGTTGATTGTGTTGATCGCTACAGGTTCGGGGCACGAACTACGCCATTAACCAAAGCTGGCCTTATTGGGGCTCGAGGAAATGGTGCTCGCATGACAATCTCTCTGCTTGTGAGATCACAAATCAGCAATGTTAAACGCGTGTTACGGGATTGCACATGATAATCCAGCGGGGGAAATTGGCAATATGCTGGCATCGGCCTGTTTGTAATCACCTGATGCGCAGCTTCTTCTCGTTCTCCGTCAGCAATTTGATCTCCCAAATCATAGAGAATGACAACGCATCTCGCGCAATAAACTCCGTCATGGAGCCAGATACGAGCTCATCGACGTCGGCCAGCAGAATGCGACCCAGCATTCCTTCGGAGCAGAGACGCAGCGTGCGCTTGAACACGCTCTTACGGTTACCTTCCTCCGGGGTTTCCACGAAGGAGCTCTTGGACGGATCATCTGCATGCAAGTCTTGTTGGCTGGGGCTATAAGGGACTGAGATCGCGAATTCTTTGGATGGAGAGTTGGGCATCGGAAAAATCACAGTGCCTAAATGACGATGCGATGCCACGTCGGGTCTTTTCCCCAGCCCCATCTCGATCGCCTGGCTCTGAGAGTAGTGGAGCAGCACTGGGTCTCGTGTGAATCCACCTTTCTCGAACACGTGGTCGCCTGCCAAGTGCACGAGGCCACTCGGTCCGGACGTGTAGAGCTGTCCAATCAATGAGCCCAACGAGCAGTTGGCCAAGGCCACGTGCTGCGCATTGACAATGGATCCTGAATCAAAAGGATCGATGCCCAGTGCTTCCATGGCCACAAACACGTCCCAGCCCACGAACACATAGCGCTGCTGCATCAACTGCAGCACGCTGTTGTTGGCTGCAAAGCGGTACTTGGTCTGAAGCAAGAGCGTGCTCAAAAAGAAGCCACTGAGAAGAGCGATGGGCGTGAACACCACGAGGTCGCAGATGATCTCACTTCGCCAGAAGATGCCGATGTTGGGGGCGCCGCCTTCGACTGGGATCTTGGGAATGGCTTCTCGCTTCATCAGAGTCGTCGTCTTGTGGAACTGGAGGAAGCAATAGAATATGACGAAGAGCAGCATGCTGTAGATCTTGTAGCTCATAAAGAGCGCAGTGGCGTCAACGTACCACTCCAGTCGCCCTCGAAGCTCTGGCGGCAAGAGCTTGAGTGACTTGATGCCTCTCAAGGCGACCTTGATGCACCAGCGCAGAGCCGTGTGCAGGAAACACATGAACCACGTGAGTCTCGTCAGCGTTGAGCAAAGAAACAGGAACGTGGAGAATGTGACCTTCTGCGATAGCATCCATGTGGCCATCTGGAACAGCACGTACGTCATGCGCAGGTTCACCAGAGCGTCCAGAATGCTGAGCAGAATGTACAGCCAGTGGTTCATCCAGACATCCGAGGCCATGAGCACCGAGCTCTTGAAGTGGATGACCTGATTACCTTCTTCCGGAGCCCACGTGGCCACCAACATGAACGGGAAGCAATATCGGAGCAAGCGTCTGATACCACGAGATCGAATCGCGTTAGGCATGTAGAACACTACGTTCGACTGCGCAATGGCAGCGAAGACACCGTGCGTTATCATCATGATGCTCACAACTCCGTAGAGAATCGAGACGAGCGAAGGAAACCAGCCGCAGTTGTCGCTTCCGGAGACCACCGTTACCTCTGTATCCGCGTTCTGGGCTCGGAAAAGCGTCCACTCCCAGTCGCTTGTACGAGTGAGCGGTAATGCGAGGCAGTTGCTGGTCTGGATCTCGATGTGCTCGCTGCCTCCAGCCCAGTACGACTGGAACAACAGCAGATCTGTGATATACGGGAACTGAGCCAGCTTCCGGCCCAGACACTTGAGGAATGCCTGACCAGGAGTTCCAGACGCGGTATACGCGCGCAGGATGGGGCGGAAGGTCGTGAGGTTATCAAAGTCACGCAATATATACTCGTGGCAGAGCGACTCGCTGTTGTTGTTGCTGGGGATGCACGAGCTGTTGACCCAGGCCGTGTTCACGTTGAGCACCTTACAATTCGGAGCCGAGACGCTGTGCATAATCAGCTGTGTCCGTCGAGCGCCCGTGCCCCAGAAGTCGTCGTACATGATCACAGCGCGTGGCCCTGCAAAGGGCGCGTGGAGTGCATTCACGTAGATGCACAGGCTCTGACTCGAGCCCAAGTTCTCGATGCCTCGCTTTGGCGATGAGAAGAACCGGTAGTCCGCCCCAATGTGCTTGAGATCGGGCAGCTGGCTTCGGTTGAACATCTCGGGCCGGACGATGTCGTAGTTGATGGAGCCGTCTGCGAGTCGTGACCTCAACAGATCGTAACGCCCTGTCACGAACACCACCAGCGGGTTCTCGCGCAGACCCGTGAAGAGCATGAAGAAGGTCGACGCCAAGTTGAGTGTGAAGATGAGCAGCTTGCGCACCGAGACGCTGAGCGGCGGCATTGAAGCAGCTCCGTTGTGAGCGCTGGCGAGTGGCCTTGGAACCTTTGCACGAATACGGTGGTGCCTATTTCGGGGCTCGGGCCAACATTCTGCAGCCTTGAAGTGTGGGATGTTGACGTTTTACAATCACTCCGCAGCTCAAGTCAACGTCAACACTCCCACTGTGTTGATCCGCTTCAATCCTGACTGCTCATTACCAGATCAGCAGCCAGATGAAGTATCGGTACTTGGGCGACACGGGCCTGCTGGTCTCCACGCTCTCGCTGGGCTGCATGACCTTCGACGACTCGTACACGCCCGAGACGGCGCTCGCAGTCATGAAGCACGCCTTCAGCCGCGGAGTCACGTTCTTCGACAACGCCGAGTCCTACTCACGCGGCGTCTGTGAGCAGATCATGGGCGCAGCCATCCGTCTGGGCGTTGACCAGGGCGTCTGGGCTCGAGAGGACCTTGTACTCAGCACCAAGATCTTCTTCGGCTACAAGAGCGGGCCGAACGACCGCGGTCTGAGTCGCAAGCACATCGTGGAGGGCGCCAGGGCGTCGCTCAAGCGCATGGGCGTGGACTACGTGGACCTGATCTTCTGCCACCGACCGGACCCCGCCACTCCCATTGAGGAAACGGTGCGTAGTGGTGCTTCTCTTCTGTCATCTGGATCGAGCTAATGGCTGATCGCTGCAGGTTCGAGCCATGAACTACGTCATTAACCAGGGCTGGGCGCTCTACTGGGGCACGAGCGAGTGGAGCTCACATGATATTCTCTCGGCCTGTGAGACCGCTGATCGTCTGGGACTGATCCGACCGGTACGGGGCTCTTCTCAACGCAAGCGTGAATGCTGACTGTCTTCTGTGTCTGGCAGGCCTTTGAGCAGCCGCAGTACCACATCTTCGAGCGCTCCAAGGTCGAATACGACTACGACATCCTCTACAAGGTACAGCTGCTTCGTGTGTCTTGAATGGAGTCACCTTGGGCTCATGACACTGTCCAACAGAAGTACAAGCTGGGTCTGACCACGTGGTCGCCACTCAACGCCGGCATCCTCTCGGGCAAATACAGCCACGGCATCCCGGGCAACTCGCGTCTGGCCACGTCACGACTGCGCTTCAAGCTGCTGCAGGGGCTGGAGGCCAAGGTGGCCAAGGTGGAGCAGATCCAGGCCATCGCGAGCGAGCTCGGAGCCACGCTGGCGCAGTTTGCCATCGCCTGGTGCGCCGCCAATGCGCGCGTGTCGACTGTGATGCTGGGCGCCTCCACCGTGGAGCAGCTGGAGGAGAACCTCAAGGCCATGGACTTCGTGCAGCTTATAACGCCTGAGATCAAGGCCTGCGTGGACACCATCGTGCAGTACGAGCCCATTCTGCCGCCGCCCATCGACGCCTTCGCCGCAAGTCTCCGTCAGTAGTAGGCAGTGTTCAATGCCGTCTCTTTTATGAGCTAATTTGAAAAATTAGTAGGATGTATGAATTTAGATAATTGCTAAATTCACTACTACTCTTCAGTTCGAGAATTGGTGGTGTGAGCGAATAACGTGGTTCACACCATTCGTGTCCCGGAAGCGACGTCCATCCGCCATACCTGCCGATCATGGCCAAGCCGATGACCAAGGCGCCGGCCCCGGAGCCCAAGCCCACGACCGCAGCTGGAGCTAATGGCAAGAGCGTGGACGAGTCCGTCTGCACGCGACTGTACGTGCAGAACCTGCCGGCCTACGTGGACTCGGGCCGCCTGCGCGAGCACTTCGCCGCCAAGGGCGACGTGACGGACGCCTGCGTGATCCGCACCAAGGACGGACTCAAGTCGCGTCGCTTCGGCTTCGTGGGCTACAAGAGCCACGAGCAGGCCAAGCAGGCGCTAGCGTTCTTCCACCAGTCCTTCCTGGACACGTGCAAGCTCAACGTGCGCTTCGCTGTGGCGCGCGAGTCAGACGAGATCGCGCGGCCCTGGAGCAAGTACTCGGTCGGCAGCTCTCGCTTCACTGGAGCCACTGGCTCTGACGCTACAGCCAAGGGGGAGGAAGAAGCTGTCGTTGCTGCCAAGCCGGATGAGGACAAGAAGAAGAAGGGCAAGACGACGGTGGCCGAGGCCGAGAAGAGCGAGGAGTTCCAGGAGTTCATGGAGACCATGCAGGCGCGTTCCAAGACGCGCTTCTGGGCCAACGACGACGTCCAAGGGCCGGAAGCGATTGCCAAGGTGCAGGCCACGGCGCCCAAGGGAATGGAGGACGGCGACAGCGACGGCGAGTACGAGGACCTGCAGTCGGCCAAGGACGACGAGAGCAAGCCCAAGAATGCGCTCTCAGATCTGGACTTCCTGCGCTCCAAGATGACCAAGCGTCTGGACGATGGAGACGTGGACATGGATGGCGAGAAGCAGTACGCCGAGAACATTGAGGACGATAGCGACGTGGAGGACGACAGCATGGACAAGTCCAAGAGCTCCAAGAAGCCAGCAAAGGCTGGCGCTTCAGAGCCCGCGCCTGAGGCTGAAGAAGACAACAAGCCCACGGCGCGTCTGTTTGTGCGCAACCTGCCGTTCACAGCGGAGGAGGAGGACCTAACGGACTTGTTCTCAGCCTACGGCACCGTCATGGAGGTGCACATGCCGCTGGACGACACCAAACGCCGCAAAGGCTACGGCTTCGTGCTCTTCAAGACGACGGTGGACGCACAGAACGCCCTCAACGCGCTCAACGGCTTCGCGTTCCAGGGTCGACTGCTGCATGTGATCTACGCGCGCATCAAGCCAGTCAAGCAGGACCCGGCAGCTCAGCTGGAAGACCCGAACCTGACGTACAAGCAGAAGAAGGAGCTGGAGCGACAGATCCACGCCACTAAGCAGGAAGGATGGAACGCCTCGTACATCCGTGGCGACGCCACTGTCGGCTCGCTGGCCCAGCGCATGGGTGTGAAGCGAGGCGATATCATGGACAAGGAGAATGGCAACCTGGCTGTGCGTCTGGCCATCGGTGAGACCATGTTGATCAAGGAGAACAAGGACTTCTTCGCCAAGGAAGGCGTTGATCTCAACGCCATCGAAGGAGCGCTCACCAAGCCTGCTGCCGGTGCTGCCCAGAAGCAGAAGGTCGAGCGTAGTACAACCGTGATCCTGATCAAGAACCTGCCGCACACGGCCGAAGAGGAAGAGCTCGCGCAGATGTTCCGCAAGTTCGGCGAGATCGGCCGCTTCCTTCTGCCGCCGTCCAAGACGCTCGCAGTCGTGGAGTTCTTCGAGCCCTCGGAAGCGCGACGAGCGTTCCGATCGCTCGCCTACAAGAAGTACCAGCACGTGCCTCTGTATCTCGAGTGGGCGCCAGTCAAGGTCTTCACTGGTCCCAAGAGCACCAGCACCAGCACTAGCACACCCCGCGAGGAGATGAAGGGCATCAAGTCCACTGCCGTCGTGCCTGAGGCGAACGAGGACGAGGAGCGCAATGCCGACGCCAACAACACGATTTGCGTCAAGAACCTGAACTTCTCGACCAAGGAGGCGTCGCTGGAGAAGCTGTTCCAGAAGTGCGGCGCCCTCCGCAAGGTGACAGTAGCGCGGCGTAAGGATCCCAAGCGTGGCATGCTGTC
Organism: Elongisporangium anandrum; assembly: GCA_023337935.1. Taxonomy (NCBI): domain Eukaryota; phylum Oomycota; class Peronosporomycetes; order Pythiales; family Pythiaceae; genus Elongisporangium; species Elongisporangium anandrum. The sequence continues at coordinate 6,816 of JAADXR010000690.1, forward strand.
CATGGGCTTCGGCTTTGTCGAATTCGTGGACGCCAAGAGCACGGAGAAGGCGCTGGAGACGCTGCAATCCACCATTCTCGACGGCCACGCGCTGAATCTGAAGCTTTCGCAGAAGAAGATGGCGCAGGCGCCCAAGCGCAAGGGCGAGACGGAGAGCCGATCCAAGATTATCGTCCGTAACGTGGCGTTCGAAGCGACGAGTAACGAAATCCGCGAGCTCTTTGGCGCGTTTGGCCAGCTCAAGCGCGTGCGCATGCCCAAGAAGTTCGATGGCAAGCATCGTGGCTTTGCTTTCGTGGAGTTCTTGACCGAACAGGAGGCACAGAATGCCTTCGCTGCTCTCAACAGTTCGCATCTCTACGGCCGACATTTGGTGCTGGAATGGGCTGAAGACGCCGACGACATCGACACATTACGAGCCAAGGCCACGCGCGATCTGTCCGCAATCAACGGTGCGTTCTCTCTGCTTTCTGTTCTCGTAGCTGAGCATCTTGACTAACTCTCTTCTCTTGTTGCCATGTCCTCAGAGAGCGACCGACGGAAGCGCCTGAAGCAGACCAAGGAGGACGCACAGGCGGATGATTTTGAGTATTAACGTCATGCAATAGAGATTATGATGAATTCAATTCTTTACGTCTTCATTTCGGTCTCTGGGCGCTCCTGCGAGCCTATAGTCGACTGCTGTGCGGACGAGCGACGTTCGCGTTCTGCTGGATCAGCTCCAGCTGCTTGTGCGTGTACGTCAGCGGGTTGGCCTGCGTGTTGGCGAACTGCGCGACCGTGTGGCCGCTCTCGGAGCTGAGCTTCCACTTGGTCGTGAGCAGACCTTCGACGCCCACGGGGCCACGCGCGTGGATGCGGCCAGTGCTGATGCCCACTTCGGCACCGAGACCGAAGCGGTAGCCGTCGGCGAAGCGCGTGCTGGCGTTGTGGAACACGCAGGCGCTGTCGATCTGCTGCTGGAACTGCTCGCCAATGACCTGGTTCTCGGTCACGATGCATTCCGTGTGGCCGCTGCTGTGCTCGTTGATATGCTCAATCGCAGCTTCTAGGCTGCTCACAACCTCGACCGTGAGGTCCTTGGTGCCGTATTCGGTCGAGAAGGCGTTGGTCTCCAGCGACTTAGCGGTCGCGAGGCCTGACTCCACAGCGTGAGGGCCCAGATGCAGCGTCACACCGGCGTCTTCAAGCGCGTTCAGCAAGTCGTTGGCGTTGTTGAGGAACGCTTCGTCGATCAACAGCGTCTCGAGCGCATTGCAGGCCGCCGGGTAGTCCGTCTTGGCATCAATCGCCAACGTCTTAGCCTTTTCAAGGTCGGCCTCGCCGTGGATGTACATGTGGCAGACGCCCTCGGCGTGGCCCAGCACCGGGATGCGCGTGTTGCTCTTGATGTGGCTCACCATGGAGCCCGAGCCACGCGGGATGCACAGGTCGATGACGTCGTCCAGAGCCAGCAGGTCCGAGATCTCTTCGCGAGAGGTGACCAGGCCGATGACGCTCTTGCTGACGGCGCCCTTGGTCTCCTCGTCCACGGCCTCCACGATCAGCTGGTGCAGGACGGCGTTGCTGTGGAAGGCCTCCTTGCCGCCCTTGAGCAGCAGGCCGTTGCCACTGCGCAGTGCCAACGCAGCAATCTGGGGCAGCGAGTCCGGACGGCTCTCGAAGATCACAAGCAGGACACCGATGGGCGTGGTCTCCTGGTGCAGCACCAGCCCCGAGGCGAGTTCCGTGCGGCGCAGCATGCGGCCAATGGGCTCGTCGGCGTCGGCGATGCTGCGGATGCCGTCAGCGAGCGTCTCGAGCTTGCCCTTGGTGAGCTTGAGGCGCGCCATCAGACCCTCGTCGATCGTGTTCATCTCGGCCTCCTGCAGATCCAGCTGGTTGGCCTTGAGGATCTTGGCGCTCTGGTCCACGAGGTCGTTGGCGATGCGGTGCAGAATGCGCGTGCGGTCTTCGGAGCTGAGCTTCTGCAGCTGGCGACAGGCGTTGCGAGCGGCCACAGCCATCTCCTGGGCCGACGGAGCACCACCGTCCGTCTCGGAGCCCGGCGGGTTGGAGACGAAGAGCGTGCCCAGATTGCCGCCGTTCATGACGGCCGTCACGATGCCGTACTTAAATCCGCTGGCGATCACAACAGCCTTGACGCCGCGCGAGATGGCGGCCTGCGCGGCCTCGATCTTGGAGCCCATGCCACCTCGGCCCACGCTCGAAACGGCGCCGATCTCAAAGTTGGCCGTCTCGAGGTGGAACACCGGGATGATCTTGGCGCCCGGCTGGTTGGGCGGCTTGTTGTACAGGCCCTCGACGTCCGTGAGCAGCAGCAGCAGGTCGGCGCCGATCTCCCCGGCCACGAGCGAGGCCAGCGAGTCGTTGTCGCTGAAGACCGAGCCGTCCGAGCCGGCGCTCACGGCGTCGTTCTCGTTCACGATCGGGATCACGTCGAGCTCGAGCAGGTTGAGCATCGTGTCGCGCGTGTTGGCGCGGTGTTTGGCGGTCTTGAAGTCCGATCCGGTGACCAGGATCTGCGAGCAGGCCACGTCGTAGAGCGAGAAGAGCGTCTCGTAGAGCGACATGAGTCCGATCTGGCCGGCGGCCGCCATAGCGCCCTTCTTCTTCTCGAGCGCCAGCATCTTCTGGTTGCCCTGCACGTGCGTGCGCAGCGAGGCCGAGAGCAGGATCTGCTTGTTCAGGCGCTGGCGGCCGATGCCGACCGAGCCGCTCGTGACCAGCAGCACCTCCTTGCCCTGGCGCTTGAGCGTGCAGATCTGCTCCACCATGCTGGCGATACGGCCCAGCGCCGGCTCGCCGTTGGTGGACACCACGCTGGTACCCATCTTGATCACGATGCGCTTGGCCTGCGCCAGGTCCTGGCGCGAGATGGATCGCCGCATCTCGACCACGCCCATGCGACTGTTGCTGGAGTCTGTTTGCATCATGCTGCTTGTGTGGCTGGAGATAGTGGGACGGGTCGGTAATTCAGTAATAAGTAGGTCGACTGCGTGCCCGAGAGGTTGCAAATTCGAAAATGAGAGAGCATTTGGGCCAGTGTGGCATGGTGTGGTGGATTCGTTTAGACAGGCGGGCCACAATTTGCGCGAAAATTTTCCCCTGGCCCACAAAGCATGTGCGACGAAAGCAGCGATCGGGATGCAAATGTGGGTCCGATACAATCGTCAAGATAAGAGGAGACATTGGACCGGCATGTTGGCTGCTGCTTGGAATGGCGCAGGGTGTCGCATATGGTGGCCGCGCGGGTTCTGGAGGTGGCTCTCTGAATAGTTGAGCGCACGTGCGTCCTTTTCCCAAACCAGATGCAGCCATGTGGTTCAGTTGCGCACGAACGAGGTTTAAACACGCAGATTCGCCCGTTAGGTGTCCCATAAGGAGGTGGATTTGATGGGTACTGTATATTGCTTCAGTTGGCATAAAAACTAAAACCAGCTGAAGCACCACCCACCATTACCCGCTCTCTTTTTAATGACGCGTCGCATCTGCTGCATGCGAAGATGAAACTGTGTCCAGGATAAACACAAATCTCCATCGTCTCTACATGGAGTTCATGTCGCACGCATGCAGGCCCCAGCTCAGAACACTTCAGAACACCAAGCACATCTGACTTCCATTTGATGCAACCCTTCGCAGCTGTGTTCGCGATGTATACTGTACTGTCAAGTAACTATACACTCATCGTGTGGGTTGGAGACCCGGGTTTATACTATACACGGGTTATCCGAGATCTGACTCAGAGACCCATCGGTGGGGTTATTAACAGCGTCCCACATCGCAAGATCCCGTCTGAATTTGCAACTAACTTACCGATGGAGATGCTCAATGAGTGCATAGAAGCTATCACGCATTTCCGCCACCTTGCTCCAACTAAACCGGACTCAGTCACCCTATCAGAATGCACTCCTAGGCACATCATACATCAAGAAGGCTGCTGAATACAGTACAGCTCTTTGACCCCGATGTATACGGTAAAATGCACAGCCGTAATCCAACTCGTCCAGCCCGAGAGCCTGCAATCGCCACAATCGCATTTACGCCTTATCCAAAGCTTTCCCCTTGCAGTCACAGCACCATGAAGTACCGCTACCTGGGCAATACCGGTCTGCTCGTGTCCACGCTCTCGCTCGGCTGCATGTCCTTCGACGGCGTCAAGTGCGATCTGGAAATCTCCTACGCCATCATGGTCGAGGCCTTCAAGAGCGGCGTTAACTTCTTCGACAACGCCGAGATCTACGCAATGGGAGTGGCCGAGACCATCATGGGCCAGTGCATCCAGCGAGGCATTGACGAGGGCGTCTGGACCAGAGAAGACCTGGTGATCAGCACCAAGGTCCTATTCGGAGCCAAGTCCCCACCAGTGCCTAACAGTCAGGGGCTCTCGCGCAAGCACATCATTGAAGGACTGAAGAATTCGCTCAAGCGCATTGGTCAGGACTACGTGGACGTCGTCTTCTGCCATCGTCCAGATGCCAGGACCCCGATTCAGGAGACGGTGCGAGCCATGAACTACGCGATTGACCAAGGCTGGGCCTTCCACTGGGGAACTAGCGACTGGGAGTCGTTCGAGATCTCGCAGGCGTGTGAGATCGCTGACCGATTGGGATTGATCCGGCCGGTATGCCAGCATCAACCCATATTGAGAAAACTGTTGAGCTCTGCTCACTGCTCTCATGTTTTGTAGGTTGTTGAGCAGCCCGAGTACCATCTCCTGGAGCGCTCTCGCGTGGAGTACGACTACGTCAATCTGTACAAGGTACGACAGCTTTAAGCTAGTCGGTTGCTCTGGAATTCGCGGAAGAATCGTAGGTGCAAACCGACGAACTAACGCTGTTGTGTATCTCGTAGAAGTACAAGCTCGGTCTCACGACCTACTCGCCGCTCTTTGGAGGCGTGCTCACGGGCAAGTACCTCAACGGAATCCCCGAGAGTTCTCGCATGGCAAACGAGTTCATGAAGAACTTTTACTTGCCTGGGATGGACGCCAAGGCGCCTAAGATCGTGGCTCTGAACGAGGTCGCGCAGGAAATTGGAGCCAGTCTGGCCCAATTTGCGGTGGCCTGGTGCGCGACGAACAAGCAAGTATCGACTGTGATGGTTGGCGCCACGAGCGTTGCGCAGCTGCAGGAGACGCTCAAGGCGCAAGAGTTCGTGGACAAGATCACTCCGGATATCAAGGAGCGAGTGGAGGCCATCGTGCAGTTCCAGCCCAAGATGCACGCTGGTTTGCATCCTGTGACGAAGAAGCTTTTCGTCAAGTTTGACTGAGTTTAGGAACGCCATCGTTAAGTTCTGAATAATCACAGCATGCTCCTTTAAGCTGACCTCCTGATGTTTCACTTGCCTCAATCGGATCCTGCACGTGCCAGGTGATGGGTACAAGTGGTACATGGTACCACACGCTGGATCAGATACGGACTCAGATGTTTATGACCCGCTCGACTCGATTGCCTGGGCAATAATCATACAGTATCTGATACCCTTGGCTTTATGGAAGTCTCTCATTCTTCAGTTGGCCATCGACTCAGCAACTCCAATTCGATCTGCACCATGGCCTCCGCTCTCTCAACCATGACGTACCGCTACCTGGGCAACACGGGTCTGCTCGTGTCCTCGCTCTCACTCGGCTGCATGTCCTTCGATGAAGTCAAGGTCGACCAGGACAAGGCCTACGACATCATGGTCGAGGCCTACCAGAGTGGCGTCAACTTCTTCGACAACTCCGAGTCGTATGGGTTTGGTCTGGCTGAGACCATCATGGGCCAGTCCATCCAGCGTGGCATTGACGAAGGCGTCTGGGCCCGTGAGGACCTGGTGGTCGGCACCAAGATCTTTTACGGTGACAGCTTCCCGCCCAAGCCCAACAGCCAGGGGCTCTCGCGCAAGCATGTCGTCGAAGGCATGAAGAAGTCGCTCAAGCGCATTGGTCAGGACTACGTGGACATCGTCTTCTGCCACCGTCCGGACGCCAAAACGCCGATCGAGGAGACTGTGCGCGCCATGAACTACGTCATTGAGCAAGGCTGGGCCTTCTACTGGGGCACGAGCCAGTGGACGGCGTACGATTTCGTTCAGGCGTGCGACACTGCTGATCGCCTGGGACTGATCCGACCGGTACGTTTAGAAGAGTATTTGAAACGCAAGGAAATGCTAGTTCGTGCTGACCGCTACCTCTTTTTCTAGGTCACCGAGCAGCCAGAGTACCACCTTCTCGAGCGTTCCCGCGTGGAGTACGACTTTGTCGATCTGTACAAGGTACGTCGTCCTAGTTTGTCTTGCATGGACAATGAGATATGCTGATCCATGCTCTCTGTCAAGCAGAAGTACAACCTCGGTCTCACGACTTGGTCACCTCTCTTCGGAGGTGTGCTTACGGGCAAGTACCTCAACGGCATTCCCGAGGGCTCTCGCATGACGAACGACCACATGAAGGCCTTCTACATGGCTGGCATTGAGGCCAAGCTGCCCAAGATCGTGGCTCTGAATGAGATCGCGAAGGAGATCGGAGCCAGTCTCGCCCAA
>JAADXR010000691.1:0-13342 GCA_023337935.1 Elongisporangium anandrum
CGGTTGAGGGTGTCTGGATGAACGCCAAGGACCTCGTGGGTGAGATTTTCTCCCCGATGAGAAGCGAAAACCAGCCAAACACGAAGGACCAAGCTGCTGGAAACCCCACCCAAGTGTATGATTTGCTAGCGGTTGAATAAGAGCGTGCTCGTTATAAATGCTACTAGCACTTCTTCTGTGTCGATGGGATTCGGAGTGATGTTATCAGGTGATGGGATATTCACACCGCAGCCGATGAGCGCCGGGAGCGATTTCTCGTCCAGCACAAACTTGTTCTTGCCGATCTGGCCGCGCGTTCAGGAATCCATACTCGATCTCACTCGTTTCCAAACGGAAGATCGTCATGTTGGAGTCGACTCGTCAACGTCATAACATTCGCCAGGTAGACATGAAGCAAGGACGCCAATCAGCGATGCAAGTTCAAAAATCGGTTGCAATGCGTCAGCTTTACACACAACACCTCACTGTCACCACAACACGAAGAGTTCAAGAAATCAACGAAGCAAATCTGATACATGTTCCTGAGAAGATAGGAACCTTAAGAGGAGCACGACACACACAACTTGGGCTTATTCGGGTCTTCTGGGCGAGCATATACAAGATCTTCAGGTGAGCCTTCATCGTACGGGTTGGTGAGCAGCTCAAAAATGTGTTGCACTTGGTCGTAGTTCTTGTCCATAGCAAAATCAATCGCTTTCTGCGCAACGTGGTTTCGCAAAACGTACACGGGATTTACTTTGAGCATGGCCGCACCACGTTGCTCATCGGCTAATTCATCTGCATTTTCTGTCTGCAGTCTGGCAACGTACGAGTCCATCCACGTTTTCCAGAGCTCACGCTTTTTAGCCTGGTAGTCAGCTTCGCTAATCTCATTGAGATGAGCTAGGATAGCGCGATGTTCAACCAGTTGCTGAATCGTAGCTTCGTTAATGCCGTAGCGAAGCGCTTGCGCAGGTTGCTCCTTGTGCAGCTTCATGATCATTTGGAATTGGCCATCAGAAACGGTGGAGAACTTGTCTTTCTCTTGGTTCAAGGTCTCTGAGAACTGGAGCAGGTGATCAACCACACGATCTTGCGACGCTGTGTCAAAGACTCCAACTTCCGCAAGCGAGCGGAATGTGATTGTGAAATCGCCTCCAGTGTTTTTGAGGACGTCGAGCAGTCCATTCACGACTGCATCGCCTGCGGACGGTCCAACAACCTCCTCGTTCTTTAATCCCAGCTTGGCACGCATCAGCATGTAATACTCTTGGCGATAAGTCTCGTCGTAGATCTTTTCAAGGTTCGCCTTCATCTCTCGCTTGTCGGTGTCGTCCTTGGGCGGGATCACGAGCGTCAGTTGATCCAGCAGGACAGAGCAGTTCCACTTGCAGATCTCTGGTTGGGCTTCGTAGCGATAGCGACCTGTATCGTCCGATGTATTGGGGATATTCTGCGGATCGAAATGCTCCATGAAGCCGTACGGACCGTAATCCAGCGTGTCGCCCAGGATGCTCATGTTGTCCGTGTTGAGCACGCCATGGCAGAAGCCAATGCTCTGCCACTTGGCCACCAGTCTGGCCGTTCGCCGCACGACCTCATCCAAGAATGCCAGGTATCTCTCTTGCTTGGACGCGTCGCTGTGCGTTGACCAGATCTCCGGGTAGTACTGACGGATCGTGAAGTCCAGCATGCGATGCATCATAGCCTCCTGCTCAGCCTTGGGCAGTCCAGCACTCGAACCCTGACGGCCAGTCATCGGATCCATGGGCTTGAAGATCTCAAACGAGCCGAACCGGATGAAGCTCTTCGCCAGACGCATGACCACAGCACTGGGCTCGTACTTGGCGTTGCCGTCATAAAACATGTCACGCAGAACGCGGGTCTCGTGCGACACGACGATGCTGCCAGCACGCGTCGTGGGCACGCCCAGAGCGTGCATGTGCTCGCTCGCGAGGAACTCTCGCATGGTGGAGCGCTGAAACATACATAGACTGATCAGCATAACAGGGAAAGGTGCAACTGTAACGAGCTCCTACCAGCACTTTGCGTCCGTCGGCCTGGCGAGAGAACGGCGTCAGGCCTGCACCCTTGAGCTGCACTTCCCACCGTTCGCTTGTATCCTCGCGCACGACTTCGCCCAGATAAATCGCAGCGCCGTCGCCCAACTGGCCTGAGAAGTAGCCGAACTGGTGGCCACAGTAGCAGTGCGCGGCCGGATCCGAGCCTGGGAACAGTTGGTTGCCTGCTAGGAACGGCGCCAGAGTCTCGAGCGACTCGCCATCCATCTCGCCACTCTCGCTCTTGTCTTCCTGTAGCGGGACGTCGATGCCCGCGAGCGCGAGAGCTTCTCGCGAGGCGATCACGAGTTCAGGCGCGATCACAGGTGTGGGCTTGACGCGCGCAAAGCAGGCACCCACGACCGCCGGCACCGTCTGCTGCGGCGGCAGATCGTTCTCCACAGGCAGCTCCCTCAGCACCGCGTTGTCGAAGCGCTGCGCAGTGCGGCGCCACAGGCCGCGCCGTCCGGTGACCACGAGCCCCTGCGCCATGTTTCCCAGTCTTCTATGCGGTTCGTTCGACGGTGTTAGGTGTACCAGTGGGAGTGGTACACTCAGCCAGTGACATGCACGGGACTGCAAGATGGCTACATTTGTTAAACGGGAAGATCTATTGCGAAGGGCTCTCCATACAGCAGCCTGCAGCATGAGATGACACGCCTTGCTCATGAGAATCGACCCACATTCGTGTCATTTTAAGTTAATAATGAATGGCCAGCTTCCAGACGTGCTCTAGATGTATCCTGGGTGCATGAAAACATACTTGGGGTTGCTCGGATCGGGCACGATCGTAGGCTTTCGGCTTGCTTTGCGCGCGTTGGCCGGGCTCACACACATGGATCCAATAGCGCTCAGTTTGCGTGTCGCAGTCTGTGTGCTCGTTGCAGCCTCGGTATCGCTTGGGCTTGATTCCAGAGGTGGCTGGCCCGAGAGAAAACGCACGATGTCTGTATGGCCCTTGTCCATGGCGATATCCATTGCCGTCGAGCCGCTCTGACTGATTGCGTTCACGTCGGCACCGAACTCCAGTAGCACCTGAACAACGTCAGCGTGTCCGTTCTGGGTGCCGAGCATCAGCGGAGTCATGCCATCGCTAGCGGCCGCATTCACATTGGCGCCAAGCTCCAGCAGTGCCCTTACGACGCAGAGGTGGTGGTCCTGGCAGGCCAGAAAGAGTGCTGTCCAGCCGTCAGCATCGGTCTTATCCACACTTGCACCGTGCTGAACGAGCGCTCGTACGACGGAGTCGTGGCCCTTTTCAGAGGCGAACATGAGCGTCGTCCATCCGTCTTCCTTGGTGGCGTCCACAGCGGCGCCATTATCTAGCAGAATCTGCACGACCTCGACATTACCGCTGGCCGCAGCCGCCATAAGCGCCGTCCAACCAGTCGGCGTTGCGACATTCACGTTCGCTTCGCGTTCCAAAAGCGCTTGGACAACGTCAATGTAGCCATTCTGGGACGCCAGCATGAGAGCTGTCCATCCATCGGTCTCCGTCGCGTCTTGAACCACTTCGCGGCTCTTTAGTAATGCTCGCACGACGCTGGCGTGACCATTGCCTGCTGCGAACATGAGCGCCGTCCAGCCGTCCATCTTGGCGGCATTCACGTTGGCTCCATGGTCCAGCAGCGCCCGAACGACTTCGACGTAGCCTTTCTCGGCGGCAGTCAGCAATACCGTCAGGCCGTCTCTGTGGGTAGTATCCACGTTCGCGCCGAGTTCCACTAGAAGCCGCACAACTTCGTCCGCTCCATTGTTCGCCGCCAGCAAGAGCGGCGTGTAGCCGTCTTCGTCTGCGTAGTTCACTGCCTCCGGGTACTGGTCTGCCAGCTCCTTGATCACGTCCAGCTGCGCGTCTTCAACAGCCTGAAGAAGCTGCGGGCCTGGAGCAAACTCATACTCAAACTCGCCTTCTGCATTGTCACCTTGGTCGCTCATTCACAGCGCTTGACAATCGCTTGGCGCAGGCAGAAATTAAAGGCAATGGTGCGCGCATTTATCTCGTCAATCGAAAGCAACGGGTCTTATCCGAACGCTTCGGATCTGATCGTCTCGAATTGGCAGCGGCCAGTGCGACGGAGAATCCCTGTGCATTAGCAGCGCTGGAAATAGAAAGCAGACCGAGACGCAGCATTCGTCATCGAGACGTTGGAATTCTATCGTCTCTGGTGTCGATAGACATTCAGACCAAAACAGCCATTGGTTGATACAACTGAACCATGCATTTGTTGACAATGGGGGAGAACGGGTGCAAGGCAAAAACTCTCGCAGCATGTCGAGCCCGTTACGATACCGAGGCCACCGCAGGTTCACGACTAAAAACAAACTCTAATATTGTCGCGTTCGTCGCAAGGACCGCAGCTGGTCGCACGCCGGCATCTTCATCTCGAGCGCCGTGCGCATGGCGGCCTCTCGGTCCTCGCTCTTGCTGTTTCGCGCGCGGTAGATCATGCGCTTCTGCTTCATCTTCTGGTTCTCGCACGTCTCGGACAGCCGGTTCACGTGGTACTGCTCGACCATTTGCTCCACGCGCGTGAGATCGCGCCAGTGGTTGGTGTACTTGCGGTCGAAGTCGGACTCGACGTAGTACGGGATGCCCTTGACCACGCTGGACATTTGCGTATTGCGCTGGATGTTGAACTGGGCCGTGGGCTGCATGCTGTAGGGAAAGGAACAACGCATCATGAGTCTCGATCTCAGCAGCAGAAACCTCATGATCGCGTTGCAAGGCTCACCTGAATGGAACGTCGGGCGTCGATGGGATGGACAGAATCGAGACGAGGAAGATCATCAGCAGCGGCAGGAACTGCGCCAGTTGGCCAAGGCCACGCTGCTGTTGCTGCTGGCCATCGTGCGCAGCGCGGCGCTGCTGCTGCGGACGACCGCGCGGTGGACGGAAGCCGCCGCCGAAGAACATGTTGAAAATCTCCTCGGGGCTGATGTCGTCATCGCGGTACCGAGTCTGACGTCGCGTCTGCGTCTGCTGCTGCTCTGGCTGATCGCCGTATCGGTCGTAGTGCGCGCGCTTGTCAGGGTCACTGAGCACCGCAAACGCTTTGCCCACGGCCTTGAAGGCGTCCTCTGCCCCCGGCGCACTGTTCTTGTCCGGATGCAGCTTGAGTGCCAGCTGATAGAGAGGTCACGACATGCCATAAGTCCATACTGTGGTATTCCGTCCACAATTGCATGAATGCAAGACGGTGCTCACCTTGCGATACGCCTTCTTGATCTCGTTGTCGTCCGCGACCTGCGGCACCGCGAGCACCTCGTAGTGGTTCTTGCACGCGCGGATCTTGTTGACGATCTGCACCTGCGCTGCCGTGTACGGTCGCGCTGACTCCTCTGCCTTGGGCGCGCTGGACGGCGCAGCAGCCGAGTGGTGGCGTCGATGCGCATGGCTCTCATGATGGCCACCAGACGAAGACGCGGACGACGACGCCGAGCGAGCGCGGGCGGCCGCCTCCTCCTCGCGCTTGAGCTCCTGCTGCGCGCGATCGCGCATGGCCTCGACGCCCGGCAGCGGATACATGCGGTGCGACTTCTCGAAGAAGCGGACGGCCTGGCGGAAGTTGCCCGTGCGCAGGTGGCGCTTGCCGATCTCGCGGCACTTCTCGGCCTCCTCCTTGTTCATCTCCATGATGGCCGGAGGAGCTCCTCGTGGGGGGAGCGAGGGGGTTGTGCCACGAAGGTATCGGTGCTGTCGATATCATATCTCACAGGTAAAGGTCTGCTGGTTGCACGACTCAATTTACAGGGTATTGTATTTTACAGGAAGTACGTAATCAAGCCATCAACGGTGGTGTACAGTCGAGCCGAGTCGATAAAGGTCGTTAACTGCGGTTTGCGAGGTGCGACTTGAAGTGGTACCATCGCGAGTGGTACAGTACGAGACGGATTGCTTTTCTCACGTACATAAGCAATCCCCCCTTGAGCTGTCCGCATGGCGTCGAACGAACTGGCCGCGATCCTGGCGCGGCGTCGCGCCAAGGCCGGCGGAGCGGAAGACATGCCGGCCATTGAGAAGAGCTCGGACGCCTCCTCATCCTTGTCCGCCTCTGCTGCGAATGATGGCTCAGAAGCGGCGGCTTCGACGCCAGCAGCTCCGCGCATGTCGATCGCCGAGCGTATCGCACGACTGAAGCAGCAAGGAGCCGAAGCGGCGGCCAAGGAAGCCCAGCCTGTCGTCCCCGCTGCGTTATATGCATCTCGACCGGCGTCCTCGCCCACGTACGAGAGCAATGCGACCACGACCGAGAGCGAACAGCCGTTGTTCCCTGGTGCTGCGACTGAGGCAACCGCTGACAATGCAGCAGCGCCTGAAAACAATGGAGGCGTGAAGCGCGCTTCGGAGAAGATCCAGCAGATGCAGGGCAATCTGGGCATCAACGTGAACCCGTTCGGCCGCCCCGGAGGACCCAGGTACCGTGTTGTTCGCATCTGCAGATCTCTCTCGACTCGGCTGACCTTTTTGCCTGATTTGTCGCACTGAAGCGGAGGATATCGCAAGTCCAGCTCTGGTGGCGGCAACTCCATCATGACCACGGGTGATCAATACATGAGTCAGAATGCCCGCGTGATCGCTCTTCCGGGCATGGGAGCTGCTTTCCCGATGCCAGGGCTCGCGAAAACCGGCATGCGACTGCCTGGCATGCAGAGCGAGAACGCAGACGACGCCCCAGCACCGGCGCAAGAGGTGGAGCATGTAAGACTGAAGCGTTCATCTCACCTGGGATGGCTGGAACATGGGTTCACTGATTCTATTTGCTGTGTGTATCAGGCCACAATGTCAAGAGCTGCGGGTCCCAAGCGTCGTGGCCCGACTCGAGCCCCACCAGGAGCTGTTCGCATGCCGGTGAGTGTCTTGGAGCTTATATTGATCTTGCAATGAAATGCACTGACCATGACGCTATGCATTCTCAGATGATGGGAGGCCCAATCCTGACGACAGAGGAAGTCGCTACTCCTGCTCCAGCTGTTATTGAACCTGTGGCACTGAACGAAGCAACGGATGCATCAGCTTCTCTGTTCTCAACTACTGCTACACCAGAGCCCTTAAAGCCTGCGACAAGCAGCCTGTTTGGAAGTGTTTCGTCTGCTCCGGCTCCTGAACCGATTGCTCCTACGCCGTCACCAGTTTTCAATGCTCCAGTGCCAATCTTCTCTACTCCGGAGCCAGCTCCAACTCTGTTTGCGCCGGAACCAGCACCAGCACTATTTGCTCCTGAGCCAGTTGCTGCCCCTGCACCATCCCTTTTTGGTGCATCTGAGCCAGTGCTAAACCAAGCACCGCCCGCCCCTGTGCCCCAGTCATCGTCTAGTTTGTTTGCGGACCCAACTCCAAGCAGCTCTCTTGCAACGTTGTCCATCGACGAGACCAGCTCTCAATCATCTTCTCGTCCTGGATCGTCCAATTCGCTATTTGGAGAAAGCAGCAAGTGGAACGCGGGAAATACAGCGACCTCGGCAGCTTCAGCCCCCGCACCTGCCCCAGTGTACTCGGCTCCTGTCTCTGCATCACTGTTCTCTGCTCCCGTGGCGGCTCCGGCTCCAGTTGTGACTCCTGCACCAATTGCATCAACGGGTTCGTCCTTGTTTGGTGCTGCAGCCAACGATGATGACTCCAGTGACAGTGATTGGAGTGATGACGAGGACAGCAAGCCCAGCAAACCCAACGCCGTGCTCTTTGGTGCTCCCGTTCCGGCACCTTCCGCAGCACCTGCTCCGACAGCCTTCGCTGCTCCTCAGCTTGTGACTCCGGCTGCACCTGTCGCGTTTGAGTCAAGCAGCTTGTTCGGCTCTTCGGCCCCACAGGCTGCTCCACCAGCAGCTGTAGTACCGGTGCCAGCTCCCACTCCAGCACCTGCGACTGTTCAGCCCTCAGCTTCAACATCCACACTCTTTGGTGCTGCGCCTCCACGTGCACAGCCGTACCAGTCGCTTTTTGGAGATGACGACAGCAGCAGCGACAGCGACAGCGAGGACGAAGGAGGACTCTTCGGCACCGGACTGCCGACCACACGATAAGTACTCATGCAAGAGACACCGGTCGACCTTGCCGCCTTGGAGACCAATGAATCCGTCCACAATCACAAACACATGAACATGTATTGGCTCCATTTTTGTCATTCACATGTTTGTTGATTTTTAATTCCATTAGAGAGCACTAGCAATACCACACAAGCGCGAGCGCGAGAGACCGATGCGGCGGATCGAGAGAGAAGAGGAGAGAGAGAGGAAGAGGAGCGATCGCTGTTCGTTTCTATTGTTGCTGCGTTGCTGACCCCCGCAGGCCCCGCGCCCAAGTTGCACGAGAGAGAGGGAGTCGAGAATCTGTCCGACGGCAAAGGAGAACACCACCACAACACACACGGAACACCACCAGACAGAGCCAAAGCCTTGGACGGGCGCGTTGCGTTTACCATTGCTGGAACGGCGCGAGCTTGTCCGTGTTGATGTAGAGCATGTCTTCGATCTTGAAATATCGGCCCCAGAAGTAGGCCTTGGAGCCGCCCACGGTGCCCTGCAGGCCCTGCGTGGCCACGAGGCGCTGCACTGGCAGGTAGGCTGGCGAGTCTGGGTGCAGGAACGTCTTGCGGTCGCGCTTCATATTGTACACGAGCATGGGATGGATGGTGCTCAGACTGCCATCAGCCTCCATGGCGACCTGAATCTTGTAGATCTCGCCCATGGCGCCCTCGGCGTCGCCTTCGCTGCCTGTGGTCATGCGGATCACGGCCTGGTACGGGAAGTCCTTGAGCTTTGAGGCCGGCTCGTCCAGCTTCACGGGCAGCCAGACCATCTGATCGTCGCTCTCGAGCGGCTGCGTGCCCGTGGCGGTCTTGTCAGACTTGGAGGCGCCGCCCACGGTCATGAGCTCGATCGGTTTCTTCTCCTCGTCGCTATCGCTGTCGAGCTGTGATCCATGCAGACCCAGCTTCTGCATGTACTTCTTGACGCGCTTGAGTGGCACGTGCTCGTACTTGCCGCCGTGCGCCGCGATTTGCGCATGCACGCGCTTGGCGCCGAAGTCGGCGTGTGCGAACTTAATGGCCTTGATCAGCGCCGTGAGCTCCTCGCTGTCCACCGTCATTTCATGGGGCGCGTGCGCAGGGGACGCGGGTACGGCCGCCGTGGTCTCCTTGGTCTTGCTCACCATGCTGGTCGGTCTCGTCGTATTGTCCACCGTCAAGGAAGATCCGAACTGATTTAGAAAACCGCACCTTACGCGCTCCCCGCCGCTCCTCTGACGCTCCCCTCCCCTCCTCCTCCCGCCCGCCCCGCCCCCTCCTTCTCCAAACACAAAACACAACCGCTTTTCTCTTTCACTCCAAACCGCTAATAAACGTGCGAACTTAGCGGACTGGGGCCAGGGGCTTTATCTGGACACAGAGGGCCTTTTTTCCATCCGCGCAGCTGCAGGAACTCAGAAAGAGCGAAACCAAGGCGAGTGTTTCACGGTATGAAGCCAACAGAGCCGCGAACGGGAACGAAGCGAAGCCAGTCTCTGTCCAGTCACCGCTGCCCCAACTTCAAACAATAATACGTCCAACGGATTTCTCATCCATCTGAAGCAACAATGGGAATGTGTCTCTGCATTGAGCCTCTGATCTCTGATCGCGATCATATTGATTGGTTATCGTTTGCATTGCCAAGACCTGTCTTTGAACCCTGTACCTCGCAAATATGTTCCCATAGAGCATGTGCGCAATTTGCATGTTGTTGGTAACGGCCGCAGTCCTCAAGAAATCAATAAAAGCGAACTTAACCAGCGCACAATGGGGACTTCGTGGGGTTTTGATTGCAGACGCTGGTTCGCAGAAACCTGTTCCGCAATATTTCAAGAGAAGGATGCAGTTGCCGTTTATGCCCAGCGTTCCATCTCCAAATGCTGAGGACTCGCCACTTTGGGTTCGCCAATAGCTACTCAGCCGAACGCAGCGAAGGAAGCGAGCCGAACAGCAGCAGGTCATGCGCTTTTCCATTCGAAGGCGTGCCCTACAGAAGAGGCAGCATGCCTGTTGCAAGCTCACATCAGAAACAAGTCCGTGTCTGGCTGCCCAGTTATGACGAATGGGCCTGGTCTGCAGAGACAAAGTATTCTCAGGGGGAGGTCGTCGTGCATTTACAGTATTTCATGCGTGATCACCCGGCAAATGGGCACCTGACCGTGGTATGTAGAGCTTTGTATTGTGGCTCTGCCGCCGAGCGGAGCATTCTACGCAGGTGCCTGTTGCTTCCAAAGCTATGAGTACATCGCTTAGCGGTTGCTAGTCTATACGTATGCAATTGGTGAATTGAGTTCCATCATATACTGTCTAGCGATGAATAGTAAGTGGATTCTGCATTGTCCGTAGACTCAGCATATGAAGTTACTTTAACTACTGTAATCATTTGGAACGGTCATAATCAAACACGTAAAGGCAATAGTGAAGAGGTCGGTGCACACATCGTGGCACCAACAGCGGCTAAAGCGCAGCCGCTCAGCACGCGTGGGCAGCGCACACGATCTGGAACTGAGCTGCTTCGTCCAACGATCAGCATCGCAAGCCCCTCCAACCGTCGGTCTCTGGGCCAATCAAACCCAGCTCATAGTAAACATCTTGTTTCCACTATGGAGTGCTAAGGTCATCCCTCCCGAGTAACCGTCCGTCGTACTTAGCAATGCTAATCATAGATCGCGGTACACTGTACCATTCAGCTAGCTCGTTAAGTCCGGGTCAAAGACCCCATCACCATGACATAGCGAAGCGCTGCGTGACCTCCTCACGAACAGACTAGGCAGCCAGCTCAATGCTTTCGTTAGTCCGCCCTTGAGTTCCCTCCCTCTTGTCTATTACCAGCGAGCCCTTTATCCGCCCTCGGTCCTTGTACGACAAAGTCATAAGTGTCCCTATACTTCTTGCGTCTCGTTGATGATGTTTTCGGATAGTCGCGTAAACACTCCGAGGTCACGTACGCGCCCAGCACATCATTCCCACTTGTCCCTCCGACAGATAGAGCCATCATGCTGCCGATCGTGCTCGCCGGCGGCGCTCTCGTGGGCGGCGCCACTGCCTACGGCACGTACCATCTCGGCGAAGCGCTCGCGCTGCCATCGGGCGCCAAGGACGCGCCGCCCAAGACCGGACTGAGCATGACGTTCGGCTCGCTCGGCGCCATCGCGGCCTACAAGGCGCAGGGCGAGGTGCTCAACCGCCACTTCTCGCACCTCATGACGTATGAAGTGCCGACCAAGGTCGAGCACTGGGGCTACCGCGACTTCCTGCGCGTCATGGGCCCGCTCATCAGCTCGCGCATCGTCATGGCCTCGGCCTCCGTCGCTGTCTACGGCTTCGTCGCGACCAAGATCGACGTCACGCGATCGCAACAATAGGCCGTCTCTGTATATAACACTCCCAAACATGATCCTTCATAGAATCTGCTGTCCCCCCTTCCGTCTGGAGCTGGTTGGCCTTAGCTTCGGTCTCATCGAAGCCGCCGACATGCGATCATCACAGCCATCAGCGATCATAAATATAGGTACTGTCCTAAACTAATTAAAACTCATGTAATTTTCTACTTCAACCTGCGTAAATTACAGTATACACCCGCATCATCCGGACAATGGGTTCTCTGTCATGTGACAAGTGTGCCACATGACCCGAAACGTCCAGAGAATATCCGGATACCGCCTCGTATAGTAAGTGAAACTCATCAACTGCGCTTCCCCCAGAGAGAAGAACGGATGCCGCCCGCCGCCCTGTGGTCCGCGTGCGTCGGTCTGGCGCTCGGCGCTGCGTCCTGCGCCTCAGCTCTGGACCTGAGCCCTCTGCACACGTACGCTGCAGCCGCCAATGCCGCCCCTGGTGATCTGTTCGCCATCGACACGCGCCGCATCGAGAGCGAGCGCGAGCAGTTCCTAGCGCAAGTGCTGGCCGAGGTGCCCGATACTGTCCCTGCCGACGTGCACTGCAACAAGATCAAACGCTGCGACAAGAACAACGTCTGCGCCATCGTGTGCGAGCGCGGGTCTGTGGCTGTTGACCCGTGGCTGCAGCAGACGCTGGCACTGCAGCGCCGACTCGCGTATCGCCGCAACTTCTGCACGGCGCAGCTGCTAGGCACGCACAACTCGGCGATCAATCTGGCCGATGTACGTACGGTGTTGAGTTCCTTTGAGTGTTGCATCCATTCACTGATGATGAGCTATTGCTGTAGGGCTATGGCGTGGAAGATCACGTGTTCGAAGGCTACCTGAAGTACATCTCCTGGGTCAAGAAGGGGCTCCATGTGCACACGAACGACCAGCTTTTCAGCCTCACGGACCAGCTGCAGATGGGCATCCGCTTCATCGAGCTGGACGTCCACTGGTTCAACAACGACCTGCACATTGCGCACTGCGGCGGCTTCAGCTCCAAGCTACTCGACGGGTTTGTGAATGCGCTGAACGCCGTGGCCAAACTCATCGGCAGCGAGATCCAGTGGGACTCCGAGACTATTGGCTGCAGTCCAAGTCTGAGCAGCATCCCAGCCTCGGAGCAACGACCGCTCAACGAGGCTCTGGAGGAGATCGCCACGTGGCTCCACGCGCCTGAGAACTCGCAGGAGTTCCTCATGATCTTCTTCGACGACGAGACCGATCTGCTTCGCTGGAAGAAAGTGCGCACGCTCTTGCAGTACTTGAAGATGCATTTCAATGAGAGCGAGATGTTCGTGCCATCGGACTTCACGGTACGATCTGCTCTGCTTCTCTCTTGCTGCTGTTGCTCCTGACATTTCCTAACACCGTGTGATGCTGTTTCCAGTTTGGCGTGGAGTACCCAACATTTCAGGAGCTCATTAATCTCGGCAAACGCATCGTGTTTATGAGCGGCACGGACTACTCGCCGCGTGGAGACGAGATCTTGTTCGTGAAGGAGTCCATTTGCAACTGGGCTGAGCCTTCGCTGCCCTTTGAGTCGTTCCCGACCTGTCGCTTCCATCACGCTGACGTTGGCCCATTGGACTCTAACATGACGATCTTCCGTCCGGAAACGAGTGAGATCGAGTATGGATTCCTGAACGCTGACGGCCAGATCGGCAAGAACAAGTTTGTGCTGGACGAGAAATCGCTCCCGGCGCTCATCGGCTGCGGTGTGAATATCCCATCACCTGATAACATCACTCCGAAGCGCATCGAGGCTACCGTTTGGGCGCTAGAGCGCGATCGCAGCCTGCAAAAGGGCCA
The DNA here is from genome assembly GCA_023337935.1 of Elongisporangium anandrum. Lineage (NCBI taxonomy): Eukaryota > Oomycota > Peronosporomycetes > Pythiales > Pythiaceae > Elongisporangium > Elongisporangium anandrum. The sequence continues at coordinate 13,246 of JAADXR010000691.1, forward strand.
ATGTGTTGGCCTCACGCGAGGCTCGTTGCACTGGCAAAGCGTGGACTGCAAGAAGGCCAACTTTGTGGCGGCGTGCGTCAGCTCCGTGAGCACCAAC
>JAADXR010000692.1:0-13325 GCA_023337935.1 Elongisporangium anandrum
AACGGGCGCATCCAAACGCCTGGTTTTGCTCTTCCCCCTCATCCTCCTGTTTCCTTTCTCTCTCACATAAACACCTATCCCTGTACAACTGGGAAAAAAACACGGCGGGCCGCATTTTTGGTTTTATCTTGGAATTTGTATACTCTGAGCCAGCTCTATTACAACATGTTGGACGGTCCAACATACTAAAATTTCCGTATGTGTGCAGGTCCAACATCGGGTGTTGGGGTGTTAACCCCAACCTTGAGCCATTCTAGGACGAAAATAAGGACAATTATTGAGCTCCTTCGTTTGAGGCTAAAAAAGATAGGCTATAAAAACAAAGTGTAACTCCATCAAGAATACTCTCTCCTCTAGCTATAACACTGATCTTGAGAGTCTAAGCGAGATCGGATATCGACGAATTTTGCTTGAGAAAAGAGGGTCCAAAGAAATCGGTCTAGTAGCATTTTGTCCAAGATTGTAGGACTAAAACTAAAGCTTTGTATAGGAATTTGTATTGGGAACATAAAAGAGCCATATGGTTGCCCTTGCTTAGCCTCGGGTAGTTACTTTTATGTACAATAATGAATCAATACAAACACCTATATAATTTTTGTCCTTGAATCGACTTTCAAGGACAAAAATGCATTCCTTTCGAGAGCGATGGCTCTGATTTTGTCCTTTTTTCTAGGACCAAAATTGTTGGGGTTAAGTCTTCTAATCTCATCCAATAGCAAAGTGCCACAAACGTAGTGTGGCACACACAAGCTTGGGGCTCACTGGCACTACCTTACGGCGCTTAGTGTCTCACACACTAAGTGCAGTGAACGGCCAGCCCGTTTTATACAGGCTGCGCGATTGTCTGGCTGGGGCGATTCAAACGACCCGGCTCGGAAATTTAGTGTAGAACGCACAACATTGTCGTGTGTTGCACGGCCGAAGCTCTGTATTTTAATGGACAACTGGCGGATTTTCTGCACGTCCTTGGACCACTTAGGCGCTTGGGTTCATGTATGGATGAGATAAGCAGTAACGGATGCCGGCAGTCGCACCCTGAGTGGTTGGCACAGCAGTCGGTGCTACGGAATTCGTAGCTGTGGAAGTTGAAAATGAAGACATGATGATCTCTTGTACAAGCAACATGGCCAAGGGGTTGCTGATGGCGTCCAGTCCGCCCACGTGGCAGCGTGCTTATGGTCTCTGCGCCCATGAAACTCTTAATGATATTGATGACCAACGTCTCCTCGGAGTCCAGATTGCCGACGTTGTTCTGAAAGCGCGTGCGGTAGGCAGTAACTTTCTCTTAGCAGTGGCTGAGTGGCTAGGACGGGCCAGCGGTCGTGACCAAATCATCAGCAACTTTCATGCTTCTCGTTCGACCGCTGCGACCGTTACTTCGGCAGCATACCAAGTCGTCATCGGCGTACATACAGTTACGCTCAACCTTTGCCGCTGCTTTGGAGCCGTAGTCGCGAGGCGATGGCTGCGTCGTACTGAATTGCCGTTTGCAGGTGTAGCCGGTGGGTCCGTAGCAGGTGGGACTGACTTAATGAAGGCGTCGCTGTTGAGGATGCGAGGAATTCGTCAATGAGACCTGCGGCTTGAGTCAGATCGGACTCTGACAGCCATGTATCTTGTTCGTCTCGGCCATACCATTTGACTTTGAAGTATCGGATTCCTTTGCGTGTACGCTGTCCGATAATTGCTCGAACTTGATGGCCTTCGCTTCCGTCACGGGTGATAAGCCGAGGAACGTTGTTGATGCGTCGAGGATTGGTATCTTCATGGTATTTTCGTAGGTAAGAGACGTGAAATTCATCGTGAACTAGAATACCTGGTGGTAGCGAGATGCGATAGGTGTTCGGTGTTGTCAGTGCGAGAACACGGTAAGGACCAATGAATCGTGCAGCAAACTTGCGTCTGCCCTTGGCACCGATGTGCGATAGGTCCAGATGAAGAGTATCCAGAAGTACTTGATCGCCAACAGCGAATTGGATGTCGGGTCGGTTACGATCATAAAAGTGCTTCATAGCCGCTTGAGCCGATTCGAGAGCGTCACGACTGCGTTGCAAAAGCAGCTTTTGGTGCTCGTTGAACGAGAGCGCGTGTCTTTGGACGGTTGCGGGCGGTCGAGCAGGACAAGATCGTCAAAAGCTCGAGGAGCAAAGCCCAGATCAGCCACGAACGGGGACATTTTGATGCTGTTGTGCGGTCGCGAGTTGTATGCAATCTTGGCCATTGGCAGGAGTTCATCCCAATTGTCTTGTGTGGGTGCAATAAAAGCCTTGAGGTAGTCATTTATGAATCGATAGCTGCGCTCGTTCTGACCGTCTGTCGATGGCTTGAACAATGTACTCACGTAGGGCTGAGTACCTTGACTTGCTGCTAGGGCACCCCAAAATCCTGAAAGAAAGCGTGACTCTCTGTCGCTCACAATAGATGAGGGAAAGCCATGTAGTCGCACGCGCTCACGAAAAAATATTGGTGCGGTATCCTTTGCGCTTGCTGTCTTGTGTGTTGGGATGAAGTGAGCTCGCTTAGTGAGCCAGTCTCAAATCACAAGGATGGTGTCGAATCGGTCCGAAGACTTGATAGCCGGCAGGTCTGGCATAAAGTCCATCGTGATATGGGTCCAACGTTTGTGTGGGATCTCAAGTGGATGAAGGGGACCTGCTGGGTTTTGTTGGGAAGCTTCGACACGCTGGCATAGTTCACATGATTGAACGTACTTGGTCACAGTTCGATGCATGTTGAGCCAGTAAAACGTTTCTTGAAGGATCGCCAGCGTTTTGTGTGCTCCTGGGTGGCCTCGTGCAGCAGTATCATGGCTTTCAAATAGCACAGCGTTGCGTAAATCGGTATTCGATGGGACACACAAACGCCTTGGGTCTTCGGCGACTGGCTGGAAGAACAGGAGATCGTCTTCAACAGAAAAGTGCTGTAAATTCGCACGAATAGATGGATGAAGATTGACTGGCGCTGCGTCGGAGTTGGCTGCTGTCTTCAAGTGTGCGAACAGTGGACCAAAGAACGAGTCATCACTGTAAAAACACTTGCATTGCTCCTGGATAGTCGGACGCTGTCTCATGTACTGGAGGAACGCGACGTCGGCGGAAACTGCTGTCTGCTGATTGGCAAGCTGCACGAGAAGGGAGCTGAGAGAAACATGCGCTGGTGTTTCTGCTTCTGATAGCCGTGGGCTGCGCGATATGGCGTCAGCGACGACGTTGGTATTACCAGGAATCCATCGAAATCGAGACTGGTATAGGCTGATCTCATTTAGTCAGCGGGCGAGGCGTTGAGAGCAAGTCGTTTGTTGCAAAATGGACTCGAGTGTGCGGTGATTCGTTTCGATATAGAACAGCTTGTCTATGAGATACACATGCCACGTGCGCATGGCGTGGAGCGCTGCGAGTAATTCCTTCTCTCGAGTCGGGTACATTCGCTCAGCTGTCGTAAGCTTGCGACCTCCGAAAGCGATGACTCGTTCTTGATCGTTGTCGTCAATCTGGAACAGATATCCTCCAACTGCATAATCCGAAGCGTCCATCTTGACGTGGAACGGGTGAGAGGAATCTGGATGGCCCAAAACTGAAGGTTTAGATAGCCATTTCTTCAGCTCTTGAAAACACTGTAGCTGCTCATCGTTGAGAGTAATTTCTCATGCTTCGTCTTGCCTTTAATGGCGTCTGTAAGAGGAGCTGAGAGAGAGAGGCACAATCAGGGCAATAATTGAGCACGTACACGCAGGTTCCGAGGAAAGATTGGAGCTCGCGTTTCGTGCGAGGCGTGGGCCACTCTACAATGCAGCGTATCTTGTCGGGGTCCATACGAATGCCGTTACGGCCGATATAGTCGCCCAAACACGGTATTTCTTCTGCGCAAAACGTGCACTTCGATAACTTTACGTAGAGTTGCTGCTCCTGGCTTCGCGAAAGGACTTCATCCAAGGCTGCCAAGTGTTCCTCCATGGAATCCGTGGTGGTGAAGACAAACAAATCATCAAAATAGGCGCGGCAAAAGTCACATTGGTCCTTGAACACTTCTTGAATCACTTAGCCGTGTATGGTATGTCTTGTTCGCGTAGTCGAACTTGTACTCGGGCATTGATGACGCGGAAATCATGAAAGATCCTCCAGCCAACGGGCTTTTTTACACAAAAGGTAGGCGATGTGAATGGAGACTTCGATGGTCTGATGATTCCTGCAGCGAGCATTTCTTTCGTCCATTCGCGCACAGCTTCTTTTTGTTCTTCACCGAGGCGATATTGTTTTAGCACCACTGGAGACGCATCACTAAGCTCGATCTCAGCCTCCACGTCGATTGTGCGCGTGGGCGGCGTAGATGGAAGTTCCTTGAGGAAGACTGTGTCGCGATACTTGGCCGCGAGTGCTTCAACTGGATGTCCTTTAAGTGCTTCCCAATCCGTGCTTAGCTGTCTGGTGACCTTCTTGGAGTTGAATTGGACGAAGAAACAGTAATCATTTTCATCGATTTGTAGCTTGTCAGCTTGCTTTGACGAGATAACTTGCGTGGTTCCCCACTGTGAAGAATGAGCGTGCTTACTGTAGTAGAGAAGGACGTCGTCCTGTGTGTCGGGCGTCGTATTCTGAGATCTTGAACGTCGACGCGCCTTTCGTCTTCCGCGAACACGATGGACTGCACCTTCTCGAACGCACTGGTGGAATTCCGCAGTCGTTTCTGATCGGCGATGACGAATAAGCTTCTTCTGCCAGTCGATTTCTGGATTCACTTCTTTGAGCCAAGGCATTCCTAAAAGGTGCTTCTGTTCCGGAACGGCCATGACGAAAGCTTCTGTGTTGTATGCTGGAAATCCCTTCAATTTGATTTCCAGCTGAGTGATTCGGCGAGGAATCAGAAACCTTTGATTGTTGCCGATTGTCAGAGCGAGAGGTTTGTCGTGCTCAATGACCTTGAGACCAAGCCGTTCGACCACATGAGGGTCGATTGCGTTGAGTGAGGCGTCGTTGTCAATGAAAGCGTTGACGCTGGAGTTACCAATCGTGCCCGCATGGGTGAGGTAGCAGTAAAGATTGTTCTTGCAGCGGCGAATCACTGGATCGTCACCATGATAATTCAGTGTGGACTGCGAAGAATGATTTTGGCCGTCGGAGCGTGTACTGCTATCACGCTCCGTATCTTCCGACTCGGTAAGTCGGCCGCTTACCGAGCCCCGCCATTTTTTGGTGCTTCTTGCTTAGCCGCCGCCTTAGCCGCTTTCTTGCGGTAGCAGGCTTTCGTGGCGTGACCAAGCTTCTTACAGAAGTCACAATAAGGGCGTGAATGTGGCGCTTTTGCTGATGCGTCGTCCGTTTCTTCATTCGTACTGCTCTTTAAATTGCTGGACTTGTCGCTGGTGTTTGACTTTTGACCGATTCTGCGTGACGACTGGCCGGGGCGAGAATCTTCCAATCGCTGGGCCAGTTCAATGGCATCCTGGAGGGTTGCAGGAACATTTTGAGATATGAAGCTGCTAGTATCTCCTCGCAGATTGCGCTGATAGAACCAACGCTTGGTGAACTCTGGGAGTTCATCAACAAGGTGCCGTTTGGATCCACGCGAATAGTACAATTTGGACTGCAATATTGTGATTTCAGGTCAAATACCATTTTGATAATTATCGTGAATCCAAACACAAGCCCAATCGCAATCGGGATCACCACAATAAAATATCGCAATTTATCTATATTATTGCAGATTCAAACACACGAGAGAAATTACAATCCCCTGCCAAAATTGCAGAAAAGAAAATTCTAGTCAGACCCAAATCTTTGGCGATGCTGATCGCCGAGAGGCGCTAGCGGCAACCCGTTCGCCAAAGGGAAACCGCGCGCAACAAGAGCAGCACTGCTCTCTGGCTCGAGGAAGGATGCCCGCGCAGCCTACCATAATTGCCCGCGCTTCCTGGAGCCCTGCAATGGATGCATTCTTGGTCCTGGCCATGATTGATCAAGCACGAGCAGGCAAGCGCGCCAACTCTGGTTTCAAGAAGGAGGCGTGGGTAGCTGCAACCGACGCTGTGAAAGCTCTGTTCGAGTCCACGATGACCATCCAGCATATCAAGACGCGTGTCCAAATGGTACATACACACGTTATACTGCGCTGTGTCTATAATGCTTACTGCCGAAAGTGTCTTTGCAGATGAAGGGAAAATATACGATGGTGAAAGCGATGCTGTCGGCGTCCGGATTTGGCTGGGACCCTAAACGCAGTGTGGTGCTCGTTCATGATTCCGTTTGTAGTGATTATGTCAAGGTAAATTGCTCACATGCCTCTTTCTTTCGACAGACAACTGCAGAAGGAGAGCGCTCGCCACGAGCAGTAGATGGTGTGGAAAATTCAGCCACCTCGGCGGCTCAAGTTTGTCCACAGGCTTCATCAGCAACGGAGCCTCAAACTGAAGGCGCTGCCGCTCTAGCACAAATGAAAAAGCCCAATAAACGCCGCCGTGAAATCGGTGGAGTCCAGATCTCGGATTCGATGGATGGAATCGCTGACGAAATGCGCAAGCGCACTGCCGTACTAAGAGCACTGACGACTTCTCAGAAAGCTGTGAAGATTCTGCAGAAGGAGTACGCAGAACAAATGCCGACATCCAGCTTGGTCCAAGCGTTTGATGTCATGCTAAATGAGGTAAAGGCAAAGATCTTTGTTGTCATGGAATCTGGAGCCGTATGAGATTCTTGGCTCGAAAATCAACTGCGGACATTGGATTAAAGTTTTCTTTCGTCCGTGCTGCTGACGCTCTACACTACTCTACCCGAATAACTTGCATATGAGTCCCACATCGCTTTTGCTAAAGAGTCTCTAAGTGCTTCTGCTTCCTCGTATCTTGAATTATTGCTTCGATCAGAATTGCTGTGAGAGCCACTATGCGTATCATCTGTGTCATCCTCTTCAATCGTTCTTGCAAGTTCCCCATTTGGGTCGTCGTTTGGGTCTCTCTGGAGCCTGATAAAGTTGTGTAGAACACAACACGCCAAAACAATTTTTGCTTGTGCTTTCATGTCATACTCCGGTGCGAGCCGCAGGATCGGGGACCGTTTCTTCAGTACGCCGAAAGCCCTCTCGATCACATTGCGAGCCTGAGCATGGCGTAAGTTGTATGGTTCTGTATAATTCTGTGGCCTGCGTTCGTAAGTTAGTTCCATCCACTATTAGTATGCGATACAACCATTGAATTGACCTCTCATTTGCTTGACCCCACTCTCGTATTTGATAACGCACTCCACGGTAAGGAGTGATTACGTCGACTGAAAGGCCATATCCTGCGTCGGCAAGATCGAACAAGCCCCGTGGTGTACTGAATCCGTTGCGTCGTGCACTTGCCAGTACGGTTGAGTCTGCAGCAGATCCTGCAAAGAAACAGTGTTATTGTAGTGTCACTTCCTGAAGCAATATATACAATACCTTTCCAACCGGACAAAACATAGGCAAACATCGTATCAAACGTGATGCAGCAAACACATTTTGACTGAGATTTTTGTTTCGATCTCTGAAAGGCTTTGCTTTATCCGCAGGGGCGAAGGCTGGTACATGAGTGCCATCAAAAGCGAGTCTACAGTTGTCAAATTGAGCACCAAACTTCGGGTTGTTTGCCAGTTCTATGGATGGTGCAGTCGGTAAGACAGTAAATGTTGTTGCAAGGCTGCAAACGGCATCTAGAACTTCATGAAAATGCCTGTACGCACAGCACAGATTAGGTTTTAACGCGTAAAAGCAAGCAATTGGATCGTACCTGGAGATTGTTTCACTGCTGCGCTGAAAGCCCTCTTGCAGCTCTCGATTTGTTGCTTGTCTTGAGATGCAGTACATGAATATAGCTCCTCTTTCTTGAGTCGTAACGCGAGACCAACTCGAGCCAGGCGATGCGCGTTCACCATCTCATCGCAAAATCGGCTAAATACATCTTTCGTCATGCGAAAATTCTCGAAAATCCGCGTCGGATTGCCATCAGCGAGCTCGGTAACCCACGCTGCACCACGAAGAGATGACGTCCGGCATGGCTCTTTGAAATAGTACGTTTTCGCATAGTATCCAGCTGCCGAAACGAGAGCTATTGCAATTGCTTCATCGTCTTCATCATCGGCCGCACGTCCGCCGTGCTGCGTGGCCATCGTGAGCGCTCAGAGAAAACGTAGGCGCCGACGGCAACTTCGTTCTTGCGTTTTGTGCTGCTGTTTGGAACGTCAAATCATAATAAGTACGAAAAACGTGATTTGAAAAAATTACATTTCTGCTCAGGTGAAACCAAACGGTCAAAATTGCAATCGGACCCCCGCAGATTATAATGTCATAATTATCAATATTGAGGTGATTATGATAGGTGGATCCAAACGGGCCCCAAGCTGAGACAGTAAGTGCAAGATTTTGGTCGTGTACGCTTGCTGTGATCCCTGCCGGTGGAGATCGTGCAATTTAGAGAGGACCTTCGACTGGAAATCCGAGTCCCGGAAGCGCTCACGGATTTTGGTCTTGAAAAGTGACCATGTTGCAGGCTGGTTGAGTGGCAGGGAGAGCTTGAAATTCCTGAATCACGTTTGGGCGATAGGACCGAGGTTCGCGAAGATGGTGTCAACGAATTCGGACGTGTTTTGGTCCATTTCGTTCCGATATTGAGCGTAGTTTTGCTCTGTGCTGAAGATCCAGAGCTCGAGGTCTTCAGTTGCTTTGCCGTTGAACACAGGAGGATCGCCTGTTTCTTCTGAGGCAATCAGGCTTGTGTTTGAGCTGAGAGCACTTGGTGCTGAAAGAATGCTTGCTGCTCCATGAAGGCGTTGAGCTGTTGCTGCTGCTGAGTTTGCGAGTGCATCATGAACTGGAAGAGCTGGCTAAGCATGGCGGCGTCAGGTGGTGGAGGCTGTTGCGCATACGGATGCTGATGTGGATGTCCGTGGGCCTGAGGCAGAGATGGTTGTTGAGTTGGCCCTTGAGGAGGTTGCGTAGGCTCCGGGGCTGGGACAGATGCGGCTTCCTGGGCCTCCGCGGCAGGGTGACTTGGACCTGGCTCTGCTAAGTGCGTGGTGGCGTCGTCTTCTTCGCGCACGCGTCTGGTACGGCGTGGTCGCGGGTTCGGGCTCTCGTAGTTCTCCATGGCGAAACTTGAGAGTAATCGGTTGCTTTTTGCGCTTCAATAGTTAATTAACTGTCACGCACTTGCGTGTGAGACTCGATTGCCAAACGAAGACGTGTGTTGGCTTGAGGGTAAAATCGAGAATGAGGAGAATATGCAGGCTATCATCAATGATCCCTAATTGTACTCTAATGCATATTGGCACTTGAACTTGAAGTGCATGAGCACACCCGGGTGAATGCAACCGAATTCACTAAATGGTGCAGCCAGAATTCCCATCAGCTGGTTGTAAAAGGTGATGATTGTATCACACAGACTGCAATTTCTCGCGTTAAATACGCTCCGTATAAATAGCCAGGGCAAATAAAATTTACCTTCCTAACCTTGGACATATATTGAGGCAAGCACGGTACCGCTGGAAGATTCGACCACCCACCCGGAGGAGCAAGATGCGACGGATCCAGCAGGCTCTGGCGCTGCTGTTGAATCGCTGAGTTCTCGGTCTGCGCCTCGCTTGCAGTGAGCGGACAGACGGCGGTTCCGCGGTCCGGCTGGACGCGGGCGTAGACTTCGCGTTCGTGCTGCAGCTAGATGCGATGCCCTTGGACTGGGGCGTAGTGATGACGGCGGATCTGCTGGCGCTGACACAGCTGGCGCCCCCTGGTGAGATCAATGCCGATATCTCGGTCGGCTCGACCCAGCGCTCCGGTCTACCCATGAGTTTCGGCGGTCCTCACGTCGCCTACATGACCACCAGCAAGAAGCACCATCGCAAGCTCCCTGATCACATCATCGGCGGTGTCTCCAAGGAATCGCGTGGCGAAAGCGCTCTGCGTATCCGATATGGCCATGCATACTAGTGAGCTGCTCATTCGTCGTGACAAAGCCATCAGTGGACAGTTGCACGGCTCAGGCTCTGCTTGCCAACATGGCTGCCGCCTACGCAATCTATCACGGTCCCGAGGGCATTGAGCAGCTTGCCAAGCGTATCAACTTACATAGCGTCGGTGGACTCAAAGTGCGATGTCGGCAGTGTATCCTGTGATGGAGTGATGCTGCTGGAGTTGGTGTCATCAGTTGATGGATTGGCTTGTGGTCTGGTTCTGTTTGCTGGCGTAAGAAGCGAGACACCACCAGCACTAGAAACTGATGCGTGCTGCCATGGCCGTGCCACGAACCCTGTCGTGGAAATAAGCGTGAGCGAGCATCATCAGAAGAATGGACTCATGGCAACTGGTAGGTCGAGGTTTGCGCCGAGTGCACGTGGGCGCCATCGTGTGCGAACAAATACACGATTAGCAGCGTCTGCAGCACGTTCACCATCATGTGCACATTGATGACGCCGTTTAAAACTGGCAATCCTCTAGTCCGTGGTGGGCGTGCGGATCGTGAGTCGACCATGCACAACAGACAGAAAAGTAAAACGGACTGTCCAAATGGACGCTTTCACAAATACTGTTCGTTCAACATGAAGGCAGAGCCCACGGACGGCGGCCTCCCTGCGCCTGCGGGGCCTCTAGAGAAGCCCAGCAGCAGCACAGACGGTCTCACTCAGTGGACAAACACGGGCCTAGACTCAGCTGATGCGTCCTCCAGGTCCTCAGAGGAGGATATCAAGTCCACAAGCGCCAGCAGCTCCGACTCCAAGCCAACATGCAAACGCGTGCGAAAGCCCCGCAAGGCGACCAACACGATGCGACGGGTGCGGCTTCTTGGCATTGTAGCAGACTTCACAGGGAGGGGATCGCAGCTGACGGATTTGTATGTGGACAGGAAGAGATCGCAGTGCTTCAGCAGCTGGACCGACTTCAGGCGAAGCTGAGAGGGATGCAGCAGCAGCCATCCATCGTGTCTTATGCGGAGTCATGTAGCGACTCCCTAGACCCTCGATCGTGCCATGTTCCCGAACTTCTGCTTATTCAGCTCTTTTCAGTGAGTTCCTCATTATTCACGAAAATAGCTATGCAATGTTGAAGTTCAACATGGCTGGCATTGGCCAAAATTGCTTGCGACCTTTCATCGGTCAACAACGCTCGGTTTCACCTCAGTTTTAAGGTCTGTCACTCTAAACCTCGCCCTCGCGGGTTTGTGAGTTAAACCTTGATGGGTGGTTAGTTTAGCCCATGGATTAAATAGTGGTTGGACTCGAAAAATGAGTAAAGACCCACTATTTTAATGATAGTGGATGCTGGGTCATTGGATGTCTGCCAAAAATAGCACATTTCAAAAAATAAAAGCAGCCCCCAAAAAAGGGTTAGGTGTACTATATGTGGTATCAATTTGTGAAAGCCAAAATAAGGTCTCCGTAGTTTGCGAGAGACTCGCATTTTCAACCAAGGGTCGAGGAAAAGGGTGGACAGGACCAGAGCTGGACAGAATGCTCTCGCTCGCGTGGAGGAAGTGTTACCTCTTGGGTCAAGCGATTGAAGTACACTTCAGCTTGCGTACGTACGTGATATGCCTGCTGCATTTACGGTACGTGAGAGTGAGGCCATGAAACGAAAGTTTTACGCTTTGAAGAATTGCAGAAAGCCAACCGGGGACCCGACGTGCCCTCCAGAAGTGGTTTGGTCGAAGAGGATATTTAGACAGATCGAAGCGAAAGGCGGCGTCATAGATTTTCACGACTATGATGACGGTGCTGACACAGAGGCTCACGCTGCCGTGTAGTAGTGTAACAGACAGGCCAACACAGAGTGCTTCACGATAAACTTGAGCGGCCTGCCTCGCTTCCCGGGTCCGGATTTGACAGCTTAATGCTTGCTAAATGCTACAAGCAACAGATCAAATGACTGAGGGGGGATCGATACAGTAGCGAAAAAACTTCCATAGTGTTTGCGAGCATAAAGCGTGTGCCACGGAGAGTCACTTGGGTTCACTAAAGAACTTGACAGTAACTAGTTCCGCTCTCTTAGCTGGGCACGGGAGATTAGCAGCATGATCAAACGACGTCTGCGTCGTCGTTTCATCAGCCAGATCAGTGCTGCGTGAGCGCACAAACGCATTCTTCAAAATGGCTTCCACCCACTTTTATGTTAGAAAAATATGTTATTTTTGGTGCCATATTTTGCGATTCTGCATCGCAATTCTGACTTTCTCTTCGCAGGATAGGGTTCCTAATTTTGTGCGCATTTTGATTTGTGCTATTTTTTGGCAGATATGCATTGAGTGGTTGAAGCCGCCATCTGCGTCAGAGATAACATTCAGATTGGGTGGAATAAATTTATGGGGAATTGACAAAATACGGCCGTTTTTTAAAACTATTTACAAAATGGGGCCGTCCGATTCCTCATTGGGCAATCGTTCCCCTTCCGTACCCTGTATACCTTCTATACCCAATATACTTTAAGTACCCTTTTCCTTTTAATACCAAATAATCTTTTCATACCCAGATACAGCAATGCTAATTTTATACCCCGAGTCGTAACATTATGTGCCCAATGTACTTAACGTACCCTATATACTTAGAGTAACCTACGATTTCTTCGTAGTCTTGCGCGATTTTGACGTGCCTGCTTTCGGCTTCGTTTGTGCCATCTGCAGCAAGTGTTCGCTCCGTATTCAAGACCAGTCGACGTCACCTACTGCGAGCCCGATGGCACGCTACCATCAGCAATTCTCAAGCGCCGTGGTAGGCCGAAGAAAATCCGCATTCGCAATCGTTCCGAGTATATAAACGGAGATTCTCCGTGTCACTGCTCGGTTTGCTTTAAAGTTGGTCACAACTCCAGGACGTGTGCTCGTCGCTCGAAGCAAAAGAAGCTGTAGGTTTTCTCATTTCACATTGGGTACACATAGTATCCAGGTTATATTTCGAATATACGGTATGAATTAGTTACTAGGCTCAAAAGGTACATTGGATACACAACGAAAGGTTATGATTTGTTCACAGGGTATGAGTGGGGTACCGCGTCATATCGAGCTGATTCCGTGGTTGCCAAATGAGGAATCAAACGTAATATAACGGCCCCGTTTTGTAAATAGTATAAAAAACGGCCGTATTTTGTCAATTCCCCTTCTTTCTATTTCCTGTACAAATTTAGGGGAATTAAAAAAGGGACAATAAAAAATACCCCAATATCAAACGTAAAAAACAAAATACCCCATTTCTGAAACAGATTCTAGAACAAACCAGATTTGGTATAGTTCTTTCTGTAGATACTTCTAGAACCGGATGTTGAAGGCTTAGACTTTAACATAAGGCTGGCGTGCTACATAGACACGCACAAAACAGAATATCCAGCGTGTG
>JAADXR010000693.1:0-13312 GCA_023337935.1 Elongisporangium anandrum
CTCTGCATCATCCGTCGCTGTCGCTGTCGAGGCGCACTTTTATCAAGACCGAGCGCGGCCACAGGGATTTTCTGCGGCACAGGCAACTTCGCAACCACTGCGAGTTGGACATCGGCGCGCTTTGCTGGCGGCTCTCGTCTCCCTGGAATCGTTTGCGTCATGACGTGGGAATCTTTGTCTGGTTAAGACAAGCACCAGCTTGGTTATGACGCCTCCTGATTTTTTGGTTGAGAGTCACACGGCTATTTTTTCAACCGACACTCGAAGAAAAGCGTTTTGCAACGCTCGTGGCCACTTTCTGCCTCACCAGCATTGAACGCTGCGAGTGCGAGCCATGACAATGCTGTGCCACTGTGGCTGGCGACGTGAAATTGCAGACCATCAGCTGGAGACCTCCATTTGTCCCCAGTGGCCCGATCGAATACGAACACGTTCAAGTTCAGGGCCATCAGTGAGCCTCAGCTGGGAGTCCAGCGCAGCGGTTACATAGCATACTGTGCAGCTGAAGCAAGAAAGCCAAGGTGAATCTCTGGAAGGTTGTACGAATCAATTACGCACGCATTACGGGACACTTGCTGCATCTGCCTCCTACACGAATTTAGTAATGTGGAAGCCACGTCGACTTTTAAAATCCAAAGAACGGGAACAAAATCACCAGAATCAAGTGACCGACAAGTTCCACGATTCCGTTGTCCTGATTGTTGGAAGGAGCCGGCTGCATTTGCCATCGTCTGTAGTTTTCCTCCATCACGCTCTGGTGCCATTCCGCGTCTTTCTGCATTCGCCTGGCTTGCTCAGTGTCGTACATTTGGAAACGCTTCAGAGTCTCTTCTTCCATTCGGGCTGCTCGTCGCTCCAGCTGCTCGTATCGTGTTATCATGGCGCTGCGATCCTGACGCATCGTTTCGATGACTTCTTCAAGAACGCGAAGTTGCCGCAGCGTCGCTTTTGGCTCCGTGATGATATCATCAACATCGTTAGGGTCAATATCCATAGACGGAGACGCGCCAATGAAGAAGTGGACACTGTCAGGCAGCTTCGTCGTCGCATTATCTTGCTCTTGGAGCTCTGGAATCTCCGGAATGAACATGATGCTGTCTGTGTCAAAGCCTGACGTGTTCAAGCACGCCACCACGGCCTTGAATGCGTCTCCGCCTTCCATCAGTGTGGAATATTGCTTCTTCTTGACCATGTTCACGATGATCGAGTACCGGATGTTGCTCTTTTCAGTCATAAGAGCCGCAAGTACGCGTTGAATGGTGTTAATATCATTTTTGTCGACGCGACCGCTGGTGAGACGCACGAAGAAGAAGAGATGGTACCGACCAGACTGGGTAAGCGCTTTCTTGATCTCCTGGGCTGCTCGATCCATCATTCGAGTGTCTGCGAGGCCCGGAGTGTCCATGTATACTCTACCATCATGCTTATAGTGCTGGAAGAACTCGGTGCAGCCACTTCCGTAGCTGAGTCCGGATTTGAACACAACTTTGCCCACCGCGCAATTGATGAGTGTGCTCTTGCCCGAGCCTGGATTGCCGATAAACAGGAATTTCTCGTTGCTCGATGCCATGCTCATGTATCGGCTTCAGCAACGATCGCAAGACTCAAGTGGTTCACTTGTTGGGTGCCAATTTGGTTGTCCCGCAGCCTCCACGTGAGAGGCGCCACTGGATTTTCTACCGACTCTTGAATGCACTCAACCCAAGATAATGAAAGTCGCCAGCTGTGCAGCTGCAGCGGCCATCGCTTGATGATTCGTCAGATTTTAATTCTCGAAAGGGTAATTCCCAAAAAGCGGACCTCCAATACAGGATAATCCCAAAATGCGGACCATCCCCAAATAATGAAGGCACACATTAATTGAAACGTGCAAATGCTCAGTGAGGACTAGATGGCCTTAGTTTTCTTGTGCAGTCCTTTCACGTGTCCTTCTAGTCAGTCATCTCTTGTTAATCCACATCAGTCAGTCACCGCTCACTTTTCCCTCTACTGCAGTCCGCATTTTGGGAACAGGTCCGCCTTTTGGGATTATCCTGTATTGGAGGTCCGTTTTTGGGAAATACTTCTCGAAACTCCTTGCAGTCAGTCGTGCTCCATTCAAAAGGGGTCGCGCCTGTTCATGTCGGAACAAAGTCAAGAAAAGTGGCCACTTATGTACCCAACTTGATTCGCCTTCGCCACTTCTCTACGCAGCTGTGCACCCTCAGCGACATAAAATCCGCTGCGTCATGTGGCTCTTTTACATGTTGGCTCCATGTGGCATTTGTTTCTCAATCGGACTGGCTCGTCAATTTGAATCATCAAGCCCTCTCCTCATGATTGGCAAAGCTATTGCTTGTTGAATTTAGGTTTAGAATATGGGCTCCGAAGTTATACGGACACTACTGGGCGGAGTGGATACGTTACAATATGGTGCAGCCCTCTTCCTGATTCGATCGAGCCATTTGCTGCTGCATCAGGTCCCACTTCTTGTTGTCTTTCTCCATCAATTGCGCACGAAACTGGCGTTCCTCCTTCGTCTGCTCTTCCCACCGCTGCGACTGCTCGCTGTATAGTTTCAAGTGCCTGGCGTTCTCTTCTTCCATTCGGATGGCTTGGCGCTCCAGCTGCTCGTACCGCTTCATCATGGCCTTGCGATCTTTGCGCATCTCTGTCATCACTGCTTCCAGCATTTCGATCTGCTTCTGAATCGCCTCCATGTCGATATTGATGTCGGAAACAACAGCGGGCGCGATCTCGATGTACGGAGAATTGGTGATGAACGCAGCCACGCTGGGCGGGAGTCTAACGCAAGCGTCGTCCTCTTCGTCCAGATCCGGAATCTCCGGCACGAACACGATGCTGCCCGTATCAAAGCCAGACGTATTCAAGCACGCCACCACAGCCTTGAACTCGTCTCCGCCCTCCATGAGCTTGGCGTACTGCTTCTTCTTGACCATGTTCACGACAATCGAGTACAGAATTGTGGCTTTATCCATCTTGATGGCTGTGAGCACGCGCTGAATGGTGTTGATGTCATCTTTATCCACGCGGCCGTTGATGAGCCGCACGAAGAAGAAGAGATGGTACCGACCAGACTGGGTAAGCGCTTTCTTGATCTCCCCGGCAGCTTGCTCCATCATCTGCGTATCTGCGAGGCCAGGAGTGTCCATGTACACTTTGTCCTCGTGCTCATGACACTGGAAGAACTCTGTGTAGCCTTTTCCGTAGCAGAGTCCGGACTTGAACACGGCTTTGCCCACAGCGCAGTTGATGAGCGTGCTCTTGCCGGAGCCCGGGTTTCCGATGAGCAGGAATTTCTCTTTCTTCTGAATGTCCTTGAGACTCATGATTGTGCGGCGAACGATGGGACGCGCTTGGATAATTGCCGAGTGAGCGATGGGTGTCCAAGTGAGTGGAAGGAAAATCGAAACACCTGAGCCCGCAGCCGATCCATGCGCAAGCTGATTTTCCTTCTATCGATTTTCCCCATTGAAACATCCGACCGGCCAGACCAGAAACTGAACCCACTTGGCGGGCTCTGCCGGAACTGACCACCGCATCTGGGTTCAGAAAGATTAAAGAGTTCATTTCTTTCACGCCTGGTGCTTCATTTATGCACGTGGCTTTCTCAACCCAAAGCACATATGCTTTCACACAAGGCGCTGAATTTATGCGTGGTCTGTTTTTACCGATCACAGAATCGTGCACTCTTCATCGCGGGCGCGTTGTGCAGCAGCGATGCGCTCCAACTCTCTCTGACGTTGCTGCTCCTTGGCTTGTCGTTCTTGTTCCCACCGCGCTGCCTCCAGAAGCCGCTGAACTCGCTGTGCGGCCTCTTGCTCTTGTTGCCGTCTGCGCTGCTCCTCCCTCTCTCGTTGCAGGATCTTGGCGCGCTGCTCCATCGCGATTTGCCGTTGCCGGAACTCTTCCTGTTCTCTTCGCAAGAGCTCCATCTCCAATTGCCGTCTGCGCATTTCCGCCTGCTGCCTTTTCAGTCTCTCAGCGTTGGCAATCTCGTCCAGGCGGATATCGCGCACGATCGCAGGCGTGATGTCGATGGAAGGCGAGCTGTGGATAAACGTGATAACGTTTGGAGGCAGCTTGGCGACTTTGCAGTCTTCTTCATCAAGCTCTTTGAGCTCGGGGACGAACAAGACGCTCTTTGTTTGGAACCGCTGAGTATTCAGGCTCGCCTTCACGCGGCGGAACTCGTCGCCGCCTTGCATCAAAGTTGCGTACTGCCGCTTCTTGACCATGTTGATGATAATTGAGTACGGCACATCAGCTGATCCGATAGAGGCCAACACCTTATCGATCGTGGCCAGGTCGTCCTTGTCGACGCGTCCGTTGCGGAGCTTGACGAAGAAGAAGAGATGGTATCGTCCAGACTGCGTGAGGGCTTTCTTGATCTCCACAGCGGCTCGCTGCATGAGCTTCACGTCCGCAAGTCCTGGCGTGTCCATGTAGATTTGGTTGCCCTGCGAGTAGCTCTGAAAGAACTCCGTGTAGCCTTGTCCATAGCTGAGACCCGACTTGAAGACTGCAAACCCGATGATGCAATTCAGGAGCGTGCTCTTGCCGACGCCGGGGCTCCCGATGAGCAGGTATTTGTGCTGTCGAGACCGCTGCATTAGAATCAGACGCAGGCAGGCTGGACTTGAGCGGTTTGAATGCGAAATGGGTCGCCATGGTAATTTAATCCTTCGAGTCTCTTCAGACGAGACCCGAGAAATAAAAAAACGCACCTGCAAAGGCTGGAAAAGAGTTAGCTGACTGACGATCGAGCAGCTGGTGGACAGAAGGGCGCAAGTATCCAGCGCTGCATAAATTGTGCTCCTCCGATGAGCAGATTCAAAGCGTGGAAAGTTCTGAAACGTTGGCTTCTCTCGAGTCCAGAGCGGCAGATCCAGCCCATACTCACTCTTCCTTTCTCTTGGTCACGGCCACGTGCTCAAGCATGAGCCATCCAAGAGAAACCATCCCGAGCGTCTCGCATTCGACAGTGCATTACCCTCAATGGTCTGACGAACCGAAGCCTCAAGAGACCGCACAGCCACAGTTACATCACCATGATCCACCCAACGAATCTCCGGTTGCGTTGGATCCAAAGCACGTCAAGGTATACGAAGGCCACAATCAAACGGGCATTCCACCGGCGGTCGAGTCGACCACGAAGCCACATAGCGACCTGCTGTCCAAGCCGTTTGACAAATTCGTGCTCGTCGGCAATCCTGGCTCTGGCAAGAGCACGTTCATCAACTGCATTCTGAAAGAAGCCAAGTTCAACGCCGGTCTGAGCTTCGGAGGCGGCTGCACGCAATTTTTCCAGGTCGCTGAGCACAATGATCGCTTCTATCTGGACACGCCTGGGCTGTCCGACACTCTTCTCATGGAGCGCGCTGCACAAGAGATCAAGATCGCACTCACGCAGGGCGGACGATACCACTTGCTCTTTGTCGTTCGCCTAAGCAGCGGCAGAGTGGACAAGGACGACATCAACACCATCAACCGCGTGCTTTCGTGCATAAAGACCGAAGAAGACTCGCCTATTGAATACTCTGTCATCGTCAACATGGTGCGGAAGAAGCAGTACAAGGCCATTATGGCCCACGGCGATGAGTACATCAACGTCATCACTTGCCTCAACACGTCAAGCTTCGACACCAATCGCGTCCTGTTCGTGCCGGAGATTGAGGAGCTGGACGAGGAAGACAACAAGGTCGTGGACTTGCCCCCAGACCTTCTCTCGTTCATTCACGAATCGCCCAGCATCCTCATCGAGCCGTCGATGGTCGCTGACATCGTCGTGGACCCTGAAGTGATCGAGGAGAACCTGAAGCAAGTGGAAGAGACTATAAGGGCGATGCAAGCGGACAAAGACTTGATGCTAAGGCGTTTTCAGAGCCTCCAGCACTGCGCAGCACACAGAGCGAATGGTGCTGGAAGTCGCCAGAAACCGATTGCTGAAAGCGGTGCGAGGGGTACCGCTGCTGGTTGTACCATTGTTGATCGAAGAGACCAATATGCACCAACCCAACACAGGACCGGAGCTCCTGAGCACGAAAATCGATCTCGGAATGTCGATCAACACAACTCAAGTGGAACACCGTTCAAGTCGATTTTATTTGTGGAGCCCTTGCCACCAAAATGAAACAGTTTGTGATTCTGCCACCTGTGTTTTGGCTTCACCCAAGCTTTGAATTTTCAATTAGATCACTGGCGTTTGCGATTCTGATGCGAAGTGCGCCACTGGACACGGAGGATTCACGTGCGTTTGCCTCGTGCGATGTCGTATTCAGAAGAAATGAGCAGACAGTCAGTTTGCACAAGGTGACGACCAGCCTCAGCTTCAAGTTGCGTCGTTTCGAGTCCGTAATGTTGCATGAACAGAAGTCGTTATGGGAAATTCGAACGCACTGAATGGGTTCTTCTGGTCAGCAAAGCCTATTTTATTGACTGATATGTTCTGCTCTTATTTTAACTGCTTCGGAGTATGATTCACGAGCAAGCGAATGTCATGAAGCCACAGCGGCCAGAGGGTTCAGAGCAGTCACGATGAAAAAATGATCTGGTCAGTTCTGGGATCCCTCGCGCCCGGTGGGGTCGGACTCACACTCTTGCTGCTCTGCTTCTCCACGCTGCTGTAAATCAATGTACTTGGTCCTCATTTAGTTATTCGTTGCAACCGAACCAACCTCCAGCTATGGCCGACTCCTCTCGCATCACCCACAGAGAACTAGTTCGGAAGCTAGCGTACGACGTCATTGGTCGCGACACTCTATTCCAGTCGCCCTTCGGAGAAAAGGCCATCTGCTATGCAGACTTCACGGCCAGCGGCAAATCACTCTCCAGCATCGAGCAGTACATTCAGAAGGAGGTCATGCAGCTCTACGGCAACACGCACACGACCACGTCCATTACAGGAAGGCAATCCGGCTGCTTCCGTGACGAGGCGCGAGAGATTATCGCCCAAGCTGTGAACGCCAATATCTCTGGTCCTGAAGCTGAAGATTGCGTGGTGTTCGCAGGGTCTGGAGCCACCAGTGCCGTCATTAAACTTGTGACCATGTTCGGTCTCAACATGTCGCTCTCACACAAGCAAACGATAAAGCCAAAGCACCGTCCTGTGGTGTTTGTGGGGCCCTTTGAGCACCACTCCAACCTCCTGCCGTGGCGCGAGAGCTGCGCTGACATCGTGCAAATCCCAGAGAACGACAAGGGACTCGTAGATCTTGATGTATTGCGGAAGAGACTGAGGCAGTTCGCAAGGCGGCCGCTCAAGATCGGCACGTTCTCCGCAGCTTCTAACCTCACAGGCGTCTTGACAGACACCAACTCTGTCTCAGCACTCTTGCATCAACATGGAGCGCTCGCGTTCTGGGACTACGCATCCTGTGCGCCGTACGTGGAGATTGATATGAATCCAGCCGTGAATGATCCATGGCTACGGCTGTTTGTGTACAAGGACGCCGTGTTCTTCTCCGGTCACAAATTCCTGGGTGGCCCTGGGTCTCCTGGCGTTCTGGTGATCAAGAAGCGCCTTATGAATAATGACGTGCCATCTGCGCCTGGTGGTGGTACTGTGGTGTTTGTGACCGATCGTGATCACCGCTACCTCTCAAACCGAGAAGAACGAGAGGAAGGAGGAACGCCTGATATCATTGGCAGCATTCGTCTGGGTCTGGCGTTTGAGGTCAAGCAGCGCGTTGGCCATGAAACCATTATGGAGATGGAGCATGTTCATGTGAAATATGTTCGTGATACGCTTGGACGGAATGAGAAAATTGTCCTTCTGGGTCGTGATGATGTGGATCAGCTGCCAATCTTCTCGTTCCTCATTCGCTTTGGTGATCAGTTTCTACACTACAACTTTGTATGTGCGCTGCTGAACGATCTCTTCGGGATCCAAACACGCGGCGGCTGCCAATGCGCTGGTCCGTACGCAACTCGCCTTCTGGGAATTTCCTTGGCTAATCTGCTGGCATATAAGCAGGCGCTAATTGATGAGCATAAGCTTCTTCGACCAGGTTTCTCTCGCGTGAGCTTTCCCTATTTCATGCCAATTGCCGATGTGGACTACACGCTCAAAGCCATAGAGTTCGTCGCGAATGAGGGCTGGAAATTCCTTCCGCAGTATCAATTCGACCGTAGGGATGGCACATGGTCGCATAAGACTCGAGTTGCTGCGTTTCCGAATCGCAAGTGGCTTGCTCATTTTGAAGTCGGTGACATGGTCAGCAATGCATCTCAACCAGCAGGTGCGTCTGTGAACTTAGAGGCGCATCGCGAAATCAATTTCACATTGGCCAAACAACTTGCCGACGACAATGTGAAAAGCCCAGACCATATTGAGAAAGAAACGCTAGACAGCTCGAAGGAGCCCCTGCGGTGGTTCGTGTTTCCGTCGGAAGTCGTGGATCTCATCGAATCAGGCCAAGTCTCGCCAGTCTCGGCCGAAATCCGTGGGCCTGTTCAGCCTGCGCGCTATGCCCGACGCACTTTGGCGAGTCAGAGAGAAACCCATAGATCTAGATCCAGCATTTTCACGCTGTGGCGCGACGCATTATCGTGTCGCTCAAAGACATCAGCCATCTAAGCGCACAAGTGATCGACATGTGCACCAGCGAACACTTTTTCTCCCACACCCACTCTGCAAATGAGCACGCTATTAATTCTAAGCATGAGTGCCTCCTTTCTTTTCGAGTTGATCGACTCAACGCTGACGCGCAGAATTTGGATGTCATGCATATGGACTGCGTTGTACACCTGAGGATCTTGGATTGTCGATATCCAGTTCAAATAGATTTCCAAAACAAATCCCCACGAATCGCTGGAATGGGTGGGTTCTGCGACGACTGCAAGTAGGTGGGTGTAATTATCATACTTTGATTAAGTGATATTGATGGGCTCAGTTGTTTGCTGACTCGTGGGTCAAAAACATGGACCCAGTATTGTATCTTTGACATCAGCAATGCCGTTGGATGTCGCGACGGCTGCGATATATCAAGCGCCAGTCTCAGCAGCCGCAGACGTCCTCATGCGCAGCTGAGTGTGACCTTGAAGCTTCCACATTGTGCCGGTGTTGGAGGGACACCCGGTCTGGCGTTGGAAGCCAAGTACTACAGCGCGTTGGTCACGAGGCCATGGTATCCAAACTCGTGGCGGATGTCAATGTGCTGGGCTGTACGCAACTCACCTCTTTGGAGTTTCCATGCATCATGTGTTGGCAAACAAGCTGGCGCTGATTGATAGGTAGGTTGCCTCGACCATGTTTCTCTCGCATGAGTTTTAAAGAAATGAATTAGACGGATTAAGAGATAGTCTGTATCCAGTTTCTGCGTTCGTAGTGGCCCCGGTGTCGGCTTTGTGGCCGATCACTTGGCGCCTCACCTGCCTGGTAACGTCCTCGCTCCTTGGTCCACGCTACATATGAAACTTTCATATGCAGAATCGACACCTGCCTCGCCACGCCCTTTTCCTTGGGCTGGCGCTTTAATCCGCAATCGATTAAAATGCCCCATCATCATCAATTGATCTGGACTCTGTGATGATCTAGACTGTCAAGAAGATTGGGTCGGCCGTGAGTGCTGCTCCGTTTGGCAGCTCTGGTCTCCTGGGATCATTTTTTCTTTCACTCGTAATGTCGGACGCCTCTGCATCTACTTGAATTGTTTGCGCTTTTCGTCACCTTGGTGGTAGAGTCTCGCATTTTGATGAATTCACCATCGCTCTGATGTACTTAAAGTTGCGTATCATGTATATGTCCGACGTTGGGACAGATTATCAGCTCCCATATGTCCAACTTTGCGTGCAAGCGCGTACTACGAAATATCATTCAATCGAATCATTGAATAGCGAGTGACTGTTTTTTCATGGATCATACAAAGTAGTACTTCCGAGAACTTTAAAGTCCCTGAAAAACAGGTTCTGAAACGCTTTCTTATGTTCTCAATGGACTAGTATCGAACTCCCCTAGTATAATATGATGGAATCATTCCTTTCAGCGCTGTCGAGTTCTTTGAGGAGCTTTAAGCTTCCTAACTCATCGATTTCTGTGACGTGCATGCAAGTACAAAGTCAGAGCTTCCAAGCACAACAAAACCACGTACAGTGATGAATAACAAAGAACAACTGACTATTACTATATATACAACACGAAAGGCCATGAAATGCCAAATCCATATCCCCAAAAGACAAATCAATGAAGAATAAAGCTCGCTCGTCATATGTCGAGTGGAACCTCCAATCTGGAGCTGCTCCTGTAAGTGTCGTCACTTTGGACATGTGTAGATTGGTGCTTGACTTCGTCGCACTAGAGCGGTCATGGTCACCAACAGGCAGTTGAATGTTTAAAAACATCCAAAGCATCAACGACCATGGAGATGCAGCAAGAGCAACACAAATGTGGACGTGGAGCACCAGAGCCTCGAATCAGGAGATGCTCGTGAACGGTGTTTGACAACATCGTCATCAGCAGCAACGGCTTGACAACTTCAGCATAAGCAGAAACAACAGGAACGGCTCCGCATCGGCTGGACCGCTGGGGTATCGGCTTCTTCATGGATATCAACTCGAACAGCGAGGCAACAGCAGTACCACCAACGGGAACAATGCAGTTTCATTGGCATCACCTCGAACGGCGTTGCACCATGGACATCAGCTGAAACAGCTTGGCAACGGCTGCATGAACAGCAACCGCTTGGCACCATCGGCCTCTTCAGACACAACCAACACGAACGGCTTCACAAGAGTTACACCAAGAAAAACGGCTTGGAAAAGGTGGCACCAACAGAATCGGCTTCGCATATCGGCACCACAAGCAACATCATGGCACCGTCGGCCTCTTCACACACAAACAATAGGAACGACTTCATAATAAGGACACCAAGAAAAACGGCTTCGCAACAGTGGCACCAACAGAAACGGCTTCGCAATAGCGGTGCCAACAGCAACAGCATGGCACCATCTGCCTCTCCAAACACAATCCACAGGAATGACATGGCAATAGTGGCGCCAACAGGGACGGTTATGTCATCGTCTTCTTCAGCAGCAGAGCCTCCACACTCGATCACTGAGCCGAAGGTGGACGGTGCAAATGGGGCAAGGGACGCACACGATGCCTCCATGCCGGAGTTGCAACTGGTCGTGTCGATGGAGAATTTGGCGAAGCTCTTGATCGCGCAGTCCACGGCATTGCCTGCAGTCGGAGCCACTGACTCGATCACGGAGCAGCAGGCGGATAGTGCACATGGAGTAGTTGGCGTGCTCGAAGACGCAGAACGTACGCAGCTGGGGCTTAAATTTGCGCCGGCGAAGCGGTGAGAATTCACAGCCATGCTGCCGCGCGCGTTGCTTGGATCTACCGATGCGTTCATTGCTGGTGCCTTTCTTGCGATGCTGGAATTGGAATGAGTAGCACTCGAACGCCGCCGCGACAGAGCTCGCTCGCGTTTTAATTTTCAAACTTTCAAATAAGCGACTTTCGCACAGCTGCGATAGGGACCGGAACGCGGCGACCACTGTCAATTGGGGGCAAGACAGCAGAGCATTGAGCCCACTCACATTCTTCCGGATTCGATGGCGACGAGCGACTACGGCCTTTCGTTGCTGGTGCTGAATTTGCTCACTGCCGGATTGAGTCGGTGTCTGGTGCTTCGCGTTGCCATCAGTGTCGACGTCGGTCATCTCGTATCGATTTTCGTGCTTCGTCGTCGCTTACAATTGGTGTGGTTCACGCTATTTGACACATGTGGTTCACACTATTCGACACATGTCAGGGACTCCGCCATGAGCACAGGTCCATCACATGGAACGCCGTTCAGCCTCTCGACCGTCTCAGGAACCGAAACCGACTTGTCTCACGGGCCAATCCTTCCCGTCATCACGACAGCGTACCCATGTGTCGATCCCGTAAGCAACTCAATGGCCACAGACACTATCCCGTAATCTCTTGAGCGCTCGAGCGACACTGATGCATTCCCCAACTCACCATCGCAGCCAGATCTTGAAGAAGGCTGTCGATAGAAGAAGCCAGCAAGAATCAAAGGAAGCATGGCATTTGCATCGTTGACCTTGGAGATGCTGTTTGATGTGAACGAACCTTCAAGGTGCCAGTGGAAGATGTTCCTCCTGAACCATTGGCTCAAATTCAACGAACCACAGTCTCGAGAATGAAAGTATTCGGCTCAGTCTTGTGGGAAACGAAGCCGAGCCAATCGTCTGCGTTCCATGGAGGAGATTGTGCTATACGTCGTTGAACCATTCCAAGAGGCCGATCCACTAGTAATGATTTCACATGACCAAGTCTCGAGTGGAAATGACGTCAAGGCTAGGCTAGTGCTGGGTCGTGGAAACGAGAGCGCGATGGAAGTTGCTTGGGATCTGGTGGTGGTGCATGGTATCGTCACGAATGAATTTTTTTGGAGTGGCGATTGTTGGAAAGATCCGATGGTCCAGTTCAAGTAGGCAGGACGACTTTGGGGTTCGATACCCAATCGAAGCCTCGTTGGCTTTACCAGCTGAGTAGACTTGTGCTCTTGTCTCCGATTGAATGAACGGCATTTGTATGTGCTTTGGGATTGGTGGAGAGGCTTTGGTGGTCGACATCGCCTGTCGTACTCTACAACAGGAATGGTCTGTTCTGGATGCAGATGGTTCTGAGTAGGAAGCATCGGCCAATAACCTAGCTAGCTAAAACCCACAGCGGAAGCTAAACCCCAGTTCAACTGTGGGTCATTGGGTGAACGATCGGCCACTCTGCATGTCATTGGCTGAGAGGGTGCCTTTTCAGCCAATCGGATCGCTCGAATGGGTCGAATGTTCCAAAGCGCGCCCGTTCGCACAGGTGAAGTGAAGGAAAGGGACCTGCATGAGCTCCGAGAGCTCCAGTGCGCGTGGCTCAGGCCTGCAGGACGACTGTCCAGCGCACGAGGGCAGAGGTACGCATCGCTGTGGTCGCCATCTAGCAGCCGTCAGTGGGAGACTCATGCTCTGTCGCTGTAGATCGCGCTGTGACGTCAAGTTGACGTCACTTGACCTCATCTGCATGAGACCTGGCGCTCGTCACCAGCCATCACTGGCTCCACCTGGAGATGTCTGGTGACCACGTGACATGCGTGTACAGCACGTGAGAGGTCTCACTTTCAGATCCGCCTCCAAGCTCTCCGGATGAACTCCATCGCCTCCGCCACCGCCACCGCCGCCGACATTCAGGCGTGGCCTCAAGCTTCAGTCCAACACTTTGATGCAGCCGGCGTGCCGATCTCCGCCGCCGAAGCTGCTGCCGTCGTATGCGGCTGCTCGCAGAGAGCGTCGTCCGTGGCCAAGCGGC
>JAADXR010000694.1:0-13311 GCA_023337935.1 Elongisporangium anandrum
CCCCCCCCCCCCCCCCCCCCCCCCCCCCCCCCCCCCCCCCCCCCCCCCCAATGCGAAGAGCTACGATAGATACTGCTGGATGGAGGAGACAGACCGCTCTCACCACGTCAGAGACGACGGCTGCAGACCCACGACGCTGTCGCTGAACAGATCCAGCTGCGACCCCGTACACACGAGCTCCTCCAGGGAGTTGGTGCTCCAGAGCTCTGGGTAGTCGGTCGGCTCGTAATCCGCAAAGCACTCGGCCATGAGCTGGTCCACGCTCGGCTGGAACTGCAGCACGTAGGATGAGTCGCCATCGTGTCCCAGTGTGATGCCATGTACAGATTCGCTGCTGGGCTTCTTGGACGACGCTGGCGGGCCATAGTGGAAGGTGAGGCGGCTGGCGCTCTCTTCACCCGAGCGCGGGGACTCAGTGTAGCTCGCTGGGGGCTCAGGCACAGCTAGCGTCTTGATCTGGACTGGAGCCGGCGGTGCTTCGACAGGCGCAGTCGAGATTCTTGGGGGCTTGGCAGCGCGCTGTGACTTGTGGCTCTTCTTGCTCTTGGTCTTGCTGCGCAGACCGCGCTGCCGACGTTCGAACTTCTGTCGGTACTTCTGCGCATGGGTCATGGTCTGGCGCGAGTTCTTGGAGCCCACAAACTCTGCGATGGCCTTCCAGGGACCGGACGGGTACTTCTCGAGCGCCTTGAGGAAGCGCTCGTGCTCTTCTTCGGTCCACGCCTTGCCCTTGCTCTGCTCGGCGGCCAGGCGCTGGGCCTTGCTCATGCGCACGTGGCGGCGCGGGGCCGTCGCTTGGGCTTCCACTGGCGGCGTGATGGGGCCGGCCTGGAAGAGCTCCTTCTGCACGCGCTTGGAGATCGTCATGACTGCTACTGGGCTTGGGCTCTTGCTTGATGGTTCTTGAGTGAGGGGCTCCGGAGAGACACGGTCGCCAGGCGCCACTCCACCAACACTCTCCATACGGCCGGTTCGCCAGAGGCGACTGAGTGATGGTCATCTCATTCGCCATACAAAAACCAAGTCATACGCTGCCGCTTCAACGTCTGAGTGACGAGTGGATTTTTGCGCTGGTTTTCAGCCAATCAATTCACGCCAACACTGTCCGGGAAAGCAGCTGGTTGGCGCTTATACTTGGCGTTTGTATGCAATTGTGGATACACTAGAGAATGTATGCGGGGCGGCGGAAATGTAGCCAGAGATTTAGCGCACAGTGGCATATGGAATTAAAGTGTAATTAGTCACTACAGAGGGTAATTTTAGATACAAAAGGTTAGTTTTAGATGAGGGCCCACATTGTGGACGCGCAGGGGGCCGAGTGGCGCATCAGGAGCTCGTCCTCCTCGTAGTCGTCGTCATCGTCCATTAGCGGGAGGTCGAGCAGGAAGCTGTGCAGGTCAGGACTCATGTCAATGCCCTCGGACTCGATGTTGGGACGGAACGTGATCGGCTCGCCGAGCGGCTCAATGTGGTTAAACGACGGCTGAAGAGGCGCGTGGTGGACGTGCACTGCTTGCGAGGGGCTGTGCAAGGAGATGACGTTCATCATTGACGCAGCTCTCGACACTGGTGTCTCGTTGCCCCGTGCAGCCACAGCGGCCGCTGCGGCCGTAGCTCGCTGATGCGGTGGAGTCTGTGCGGTCTTCTGCTTCCACCACGTGCGCTGCTGCCGCTCTTGCTTCTGGCGGTACTTTTGCGCGTGTGTCATGGTCTGGCGAGGGGTCTTGGAGCCGATGTGACGTGCGATGAGCTTCCACGGACCCGAAGGATACAGCGCCAGCGCCTCCATGAAGCGTGCATGCTCATCCGCAGTCCAGGCCTTGCCCTTGTTGTTCTCCGAAAGGTCGCTCGTGTCCAGAACCGAAGGTCGCATAGGGAGTGGCGACACGAGAGGCGGGCGCACGCGACCGCCTGCGGCTGGGACTGGGGTCGAGGGGCCGCCGCCAACGCGGTTGGCCTGCCATAATTCGCTCTGCACGCGCTTGGTGATAGTCATGATTCTCAGATGGTGAGTAGGTACGGAAATGGCGGCGAGCGGCAGCAGCGCTCCATGCCTGCCCTCCTTCTTTCGAGAAGGAAGACTTGCGTCCACGTACCCAACAACTTCGAGCGCCCTACATTCGTCCGACCACTTCACAGTGTGTTGCAAGCAGTTGTCGTCACGACGAGGAGAGCGGCGCCACAAAAGATCGGCGGGTCAGCAAAAATCCACCGTTGGGGCTCTTCCTAATCGACGGAACTGTACTGTACCCACCCGCTGCTTGCAGATGACTTTCCCGTACCATCCACACTCCATCGTACAAGAAAAATTGCACGATCAGTGCGGACGAGATTGGAAAAGGTGTCGGAAACAACCAGAGCCAAACCTCAAAGGACGAACACGCGGGAAGCGCGACTGACTACTTGACTGACCCGATTGAGCGTAACTCGCACCAGGAGTTGTTTCGTCGCGTTTTCAGGCGCGTCTCGTATGTGCGTGCGCCGTTGAAGTGCGCGTTGAAGGACGGCGTTCGCTTGAGGTGGACGCTGACTCGAGTCCGTATCATAATTGCTCCCCTGGAAGATAGTAACAAATCCATGGACCGCCAGAAAAAGCATAGAAAGATTGCGCACCTTTGGCGTTGTCGGGAGCACGCGGATCTGATCGCAGGTTTCTCTAGCAGGAGATGAGATCGCAATCCCCTCGTGTGGCAGGAAGGTGCGCCGTGTCGGTCGGTTTGTGTGTGCGTACTGTACAGTACAGAAGAGTTTGCACGATTGGATGTTGCACTTTGGTCTCTGATTGCTGCCAGGGGACGCTTCCGACCTGCGGCTGCGGTCGGGTGATGGGACTGGCATAGGGTTCGGGTCGGACTTACCACAACGCTCAGCGACCATCACTTTGTCTTGACCGCTTCCTGGCGCAGGTGAAGGTTCAGTCAGTGTGCTGAACCCACACGTACCGTACTCCCTGCCTTGACTGATCTATCTTTTGACCGATCGCATAGAGAGCAAAGGCTTGGCCTTGAAAAGTGGAAGAAACCAGGTTTAGCGAAGCCATTGGCTGCGGATCCATGGATTTGGATTGCTGAGTCCACCCTAGTGCGGGTTGCTTCGTCTCCCACGCCACGACCCTCAAAAGCTCGCTTTGGTTGGCTTTATCTTGCGTACAGTATCAGACGCATCTTTTAGGAAGCCCCCCGCTGCTGCATGGAGTGGTCAGAACCTGGGGTCTGATTTTCAGCCAACCAGAGCCATGAGTCCAGACAAACCAGGCGAGACATGACCCGTGTGGCGGGAGCAAAGCCTTCAACGTGCCGAGGTGGCTGATCGAATCGAATGGCAACCTGTCCACGTCTTGCGTGCCATGGAATCGAATGCAACCACGTATTCAAGTCTGCTAGGGTTTACTGGCCTCTGCCTCGAAGCATCATCACCTGATCTCGCTCCTTGATTGCATCGCTTGCCCTGCTGTTTCTACCCTAATGTAACCGAGCAGCATGGAGGCAGGAAAGACAGCCGTATTAGTCATGATGATGCCGATCTTCTACCGTGATCAGCTGCCTATAGACCAGAGAAATGCTTCGTCCCGTTCCTCTGCGCTCATCATCCTCTTCTTTCTCTCGGCTCATCCAACGTTTTGTGCAAGAATCGAACCCGCCGGTGGGTCTTCCCTCTCAATAGACACGCGTTTCAATTCGCGTTTCGATATTTATGGACTCGCAATTGGGAGTTTGGCTTTTTCGGCTCAGTTTCGTTGCGGTGGGCGTGCCGTCGTGAGAGCTCGTCTGACCTGGGCTTTTTGCGATCCTAATCACACAAAATTCCAAAACAAGGGTCCATTTTCTTTTTGAGTGTTTTAATCGGTGCCAAATTTGACTGGCAGCAGTATCAATAGTGGCTGTAAATATGTTAAAAACACTTATTTATAATCAAACCACCGTGTTTTGCGACCAGCCCCATCTTTTATCGTACCAGATGGACTGGAATTTTTTGGGAGAGAGCTTTTCGTCTCAATGGGAGCAGGAAAGTGACATTCCGTTTGGTGAGGGGCTGATGGCTCAGCAGCTTCTCCGGTTCATCCATCAGTCGAAGATTTGCATCGTCCACCCCCAACCAGCGTCCTTTCAATTGAGGTGGAGAGTGAGCCCCTATAGCCTCAATAACCACAGCTTCAGCCCCAGACCAACCACTCGAGACCATGTTGCACGACCAGGACCAGTACGCCGAGGGCGCGCCCAAGACCGAGAGCCGCGGGCTCTGGACGCCCGAAGAACACTCGCTCTTCGTTGAGGGCATCAAGCTCTTCCCAACAGGCCCCTGGAAGGACATCGCAACGCATGTAGGCTCGCGCACGGCGCGCCAGACCATGACCCACGCGCAGAAGTACCGACAAAAGGTGGCGCGGCGGCTGCGCAATGTGCGCATGAGCGGCAAGCACAACCTGCCCTTCAACCTCGACCGATCGTCTCGGTTCAGCGCGCTTCTGTCGAATGATGAACAGCTCAATGACTCGATCCTTTCGACTTCGCTGGCGATTGCAGCAGAGAAGGAGCTCGATATGTACGGCGACGTCGAAGGCAACCAGTCCCCCGTTAGCGACGAGCCGTTGAACGGCTTCCCGATGCCAAACTTGATCCAGGACGAGCAATTCTTCATGGACGGCGGGGCGCCCATGGACGTAAGCGACATGGAGTTCGAGAAGTGCATGGACTTTTTGATCGAAACCTTCCACCGCGAAGCGTAGAAGCATGGAATGCTTAGAAGAAGACCGCAGAAAGGAAACAGGGCGGGCCGCAGAGCGCTCTTTTGCAGGCACAAAGACGATCGGCCGATACGCTCACAAGACACACGTAGGTGCGCGTATTTATTCATGTGGGTAGCATGCGGAGAGCGTTTGGTCTCCACCCCATGCCCCTTGTATAACCCCTCGCAGCGAACCGTAGGTCGTTGGCGAGGGCCCAATGGGTGACTTAGAAAGTAGAGCGAGCGAGACTAGGAATTATTAAACAGCGAGCAATTCGTTCATCACAAGAAGTGTTGCACGCGTACAATCGGCGCGATTCGTGTACCCACGCGTACAAATTCATCATATTCGTGCCGAATATGTGCGCAAGATATCATGCGTCCAACTGGTGCGGTATCCACGTGAGTTAAAAATTCACAGCATTTAATCGTGAATATGCACACGTGCACATCAAGCGCTCGCATGCGTCAGGATCGCGCATTCAGACCGTACAGTACGCTGGCATGCACAGACATGAGCGAACTGCACTTGTGTACGGTGGCTTCCTGGACACATTTGTGTGTCCATACACAAAACGGATCCAAGTTTATTCAGGTGCACCACACAAACGTTGGTGCTAACAATTTGTAAACAGAATGGCGGTGCAGCATATGCAACTCTCGCTGCATGCCTGTATCCCTTGTGGTCAGATAGAATCCAGTTAAAATTTGGCACTTCCAGTTCTGCACTCATCCCGCCCGCCTTCCCGCGTCGTTTCGATAGACAGTGCTACAGTTAAGAAACAAAGAAAAGTACGGATCTCTACAGTATGGAATTTACGCACCACCGATTGATTTCTCCCCAGAGCAAGGACGACGACGCTTTTTATGGAACGTTGAACCGAGCGAAGGGTCGATTGCTGAGGATTCTGCAGATTGCCCTCGCATACATGTAGGAGACTTGCCTCGTTCGAGTCGTAATTTAGCATGGCAGATACAGTAGAGAAATTGTTGATGAATTGCAAGGTTGAACCGCCTTTCCTCTACTTGTTCCTCAACTCTTCCGGATGCGTGCTCGTTGACTGCGCTGGCAGAAACGGCGAGAAGCTGCTCAGAGCTCCACTGGTGATGGAGATTAACGAAATGCGTACGGTGACAGTACCGTGAATCTCATTGGAACCACTCTGTCGACGTCTTGTTGGAGGCTGCTCACTTTGTATTGCAGATTCTCATCATCAACCCACGCTCACAGAATTTTCAGTCTGCTTCCTGTTTAGTCTGCGGGAAGGGAAAAATGTGTGGAGAGCAAAATTGCGTCCATGTTTTGCAAAGGCGAGCGTATTGATACACTCCAGCATTTCTTCTAAAGGCGACACATGACCAGAGAATCTTGAGCTCATGCGTAATTGAGCTAAATTCACTCAATCCTATTAAAGCAGGAAGGAAGGGCAAGCGCATTGAGGTGATGACGCCAGCTACAGTAGCGAATCATCACGACGATCAAGGTATTTTTGGTGGGCTCCTTGTCTGTACCCATGGGCTGGACTGGGTTCCCTTCGGCCATTTTGTGCGAAACAGACCATCAACTGTTCGCTTGCCGTTTGTGATGTGCGGGGGTCACGTGGAAGTGAAATTAAGAAATGGGTGAAATATAATTACCAAAGTGCGCCTCATCTGGCTCGTTTATGGCTCTTCAAAGCGCCCCGTCTGCGCAGTCGCCAGTTTTTGATCCGCATCTGGCCAGTTGCGACGACTTGCGATGACCGTCAGTTGCGGCGCAACCAGGTTTGGCAGAGTGATGGTCCTAACGCAGAGAATGTACTGCCTCTGTCGGATGAGCTGGCGTTGGGGAACAGCACGCTTTGCCGATACAACATTTTTACCGAAATGTGTTGGATGGGTGGCCGTCGCTACGTATCATCGTGATGAATCAGCAAGTCAGACAAGCTTCTTATGCGTGCTTTGATGCATGGAACCATGCATGCCGAAGTGCTGATATATAAGTTGCCATTATGCATGTTAACACAGGAACTTTATTGAGCGAACTGGGGCCTTCCATCTTATCGTTCTCGCAAAATGTACCTCTGTTTTCTTTGTCCCCAGGAATTCACATCATTAAAGTTGCGTCATGTAGCACAACAGTACGCGCTTGGTCGTGGCTCGCGTCCCACAGTGTTCAGATATAACGGGCGCAGTCACCAGGCGAGAAAACGCGCAAGCTCAGATCTATGACCAGCTGGAGCAGTTTGTTGTGTTCGTTTCTCTTGTTTATTGGTATAAAAAAGGAGCAACTTATTTGAGAAGTGCATCTGGTCGGAGCGATAGAAGCAACCACCAAGCAAGCGGTCATCACTCGCGTGTTTTTAGATAATAGTCCAACCGCACCGAAGAAATGTCCATGCAGCAGACAGGGAGGAGCGTGGAAGAAACAAAGCACGCGCCAATTCTTTCAACACGGTGATCGCAGTCAGTCATCACAGTCCTTTGCTTGGGCGCTTGCCTTTTGCGCAAGAGTGGGATCTCTGCAATCCCGGCAAGCCTCATCGCGCTTCCGCTCCGTTTTTGTTCCGCATCATCTCTCCAAAAGCCACAGTGTGGGATCTGAATTCGTGGCTCCTGACGCCGCAGGGCTAGGGCTCTTTTGCTGTGCAGTTGCTCGTTGGTGCAAGAGCTCACTCATTCTCATTTCTCAATTGAGCAGACGCAGCGACAGTCAAAGCATGAGCATGGAAGTCAAGCGCGTGGGTCGTCTCAGCCGCGAGGGCCAGGGCGTGTGGACTAAGACCGAGCACGAGCGCTTCCTCGAGGCGCGCCGCGTGTACCCCAACGGGCCCTGGAAGCTCGTGGCCGAGTACATTGGCACTCGCAGCACGCGCCAGACGATGACGCATGCGCAAAAGTACCGCCAGAAGCTGGAACGTCGAATGCGCGGTCTGCGATCCAACTACCGCAAGAACAAGACCCAGGGAAACAATGCCAGCGGCAATGACGCGGGCGCACAGGATGACGGCAACTGCAGCAGCAGCGATGAGCAACGATCGGGTGACGAAGGCAGCGCGTTTGAAGATGAGATGGACATGCCCTTCGATATCGTGGTCGATATCAATAGCAGCAACGCGACTGCGAATGCGCCGTACAAGACCATCGAAGGCAGCTCGCCGCACTCGGTTTCGTACACGTCGCTGCTCACGAACATGGTGTCACCCACGAGTGGCCCGCTGACTGTGGCCGCCGCCTACGACGGCTACTACAACGTATTGTCCGAGATCGCGGACGAAGACATCGTGCTGGCGCACCATGCGTCCAACTCCACCGACCTGCCATGGGTAGACGACTACCTGGACTATATCGTGCAGCAGTTCGCATGATTGTGCGTTTTGCTTGTTGCACGTATAGACTCAGAGACCTTATCTATTGTACCATGGCTGTTGCGTATAATTAATCCATCGCGCCCAAATTGCATAAAGCAGAGGCAGAATTTTTCCACTCATTCAGAGATCTTATGTGATCATTTCTTTTCTTCACAACTTATTCGAATCTTCCTTCCCCTGTGGCGCTTCGCGTTGCTGGCGTCATTGGAGTGGACTGATTGCTGAGTATACACACACCTTGTTGGAGTATACATTCTAAATACAAGCCCTTCTCTTGAAGCGAACGAGCTCAAATAGAAGGCCCTATGGGTGAATATACCTTCAATACAAGCCCCTGAGCAAAAGCGTAACCGAAGGACCGTACCCCCTCCCTTCAGAAGCGCGACCTCATGGCGAGTGGAGAGACCATGACGCTGCGCATGTGCGTCGAGTGTGAGGACACGGAGGCCGCGCTGCGCTGCGACGCGTGTCTGGACGATTACTGTGTGCTTTGCTTCGGGGCTCAGCACCGCTCCGGATCTCGCGCCAAGCACAAGTACGCAATGCTGCCAGGCGCCGCCGCGCAACTCGCAGTCGCCGCGCCGCTTCCGCCGCCCAAGCCCACGTCTGCGCCAGCTTCCGCAGAGAGCGCTACCGAGGCGTCTATGCTGCCTCCTCCGCCTGCAGCTGCTGTGCCTGTGGCCGTGGCCGTGGCTGTGCCTGCTCCCCACACAGCCACGAGCTCGAGCGAAGACAGTGACGACGACGGCAGTGACGGCAGCGACGAAGACATGGACGACGATGAGGACGAGGACGCCCATGCGGGCGACAAGGACAACGCCGTCCTGCGCGACGCGGCCGTGATCCCGTTGCGCCTGACGGAGAGCGAGCGAGCGCTGCTGAACCTGCTGGACGCGTCGCTCAACGTGAGCGAGTACACGGACAAGGTGGACGTGCTGTCGTACCGGTCGCCCGTGCGCCGCATGCTCTTAGAGCTGCGCGAGACCTTCAGCACGCTCTCGGGCATGCTGTGCGCCACGGACTTCCGCCAGGGCAAGCGGCTCGTGCACGACCAGAAGTTCGAGGACAACGACGACTTCTTCCGCCAGGTCTTCGAGATCGGCCGCCGCTACAAGATCATGAATCCAGGTACGACGCTCTGTCTAGGGTCTTGTTGCTGGTGGATGATAGACTGAGCCTCATGGTCTCTCTCTCTGTAGAGCGGATGCGCAACAACTACGGCAAGATGATCTATCTGCTGCAGGACGCCAGCATGCGCGACATCGAGCAGCAGGTGGGCTTCTCGTGCGTGGCGCCCATCCGCACGGTGGCCTCGTTCCTCAAGCAGCGCCATGCGCTGGATCTTCTGCGCGACAGTCGCTGCGCCATCGCCACGTCCGTGAGCCTCGACCGCAGCGAGACCAACGCGAGTCTGACCAAGCAGCAGGCCATCGACCAGCTCGCAAGCGAGTACGCGACCTCCAACATCACGAGCGACGAGATCCGACTGGCGCTGGCCTCCATCTCGGACGCGCAGAGCTACGTGGCGTCCAACCGCTCGCCCATCACGCAGATGATCGCGCTGCTGCAGCAGTTCTTCTCCCCGGACAAGACGCCGTCGGATCGCGCCTTCAGCCTCGAGATCCGAGCCGGCAAGAACGGCGCACGACTGAGCCACAGCCACGCCACGCAGTACGAGTACGTGCTGCAGTCGCTGTTGCTGTGGGAGAACATCACGACGTCCATGCTGCGACTCTGGTGGGCGGTCGAGAGCGATTTGCTGGGCGGCAACAGCTACCGCCTGCGGGACACGGGTCAGGGCCTCAACCGCGTGCAGCACGCGCCGCAGACTGCGAACCTCGTGCACTCGATCCTGAGCCGTACGCAGCGCATGCGGCCGCGCTGGGTCGGCTCCTCGGTCGTGCATCTGGGCGACCACAACGTGCCCAATGCGCTGCTATTCATCGACAAGTACACGCAGGTGTCGCGCATCCTGAGCCCCGTCGTCAACACGGTGCAGGCCGTGGATGCGCTCGCGCAGCAGCCCAACACGAGAGCCTACATCCACGAGAGCTTCGGCGGGCCCGAGCAGCTCAAGCGCACGATCCTGTGCGACTTCTTCAAGCACGGCTTCGACGGCAGCGGCGCCGACAACTTCTTCGACGCCGGGTCCTGCATCGACGGCCGGCTGACGAGCGCCTGGAACTGGTGCTCCAAGATCGAGCGCAAGAGTTTCTTCCACGTCTTCCTCATGGCCGGCTTCGTGGGCTTCGACGGGCAGTTTGACAAATAACCAAAATGGAGCCAAATCCGCTTCAACTCAAAAGGTGCGGACGAAACCGCTTCTTCTTTTTCTGGTGTGTCGTTTGTCATTTCTATAGGCGGAAGCATGCAAGCAAACAAGCGGCGGCCGCGGCGGATGGCCAACAAGCGGCTGGATCCGCTTGACCATCCCAGGTCACAACTGGCGGACATGGCTACACCTGGCGAAGCGAACGTGAAGGCACTTGAGAAACGTGTGGAGATGGCGCTGGCCAAGCAGGACCTGAAAGCCATCGACCGGTCCATGGACGCGCTCTTCAACCGCATAGAGTGCTCTCACAGCAGGACTGGTCGTCGCAGGCAGCAGCGCATTGAGATGATCGAGAGATACGAGCACGAGCTGGAGCACGTGGTCGAGAACCACGAGATCAAGCGACGAGTTCACCTCACGCGCGCCAACGCAGCCATGCACGAACTCGTTTTGCTGCTTCGAACGACCGAAAGGCCCAGTGAAGATAATGAGATGGGGATCGAGCCGCTGCTGCAGACGGCCGAGCGTGAGTACCGACTGGCCCACGATACCAGGTCGCCTGCTGCTGGAAAGTGAGTCTAAAGATTTGAGTTTCGTGTCTTATGAGCTGTTTATTTGTACAGGTATCATTGCGTGGACGTGATTCGACACAAGATTCAAGCCCAGCGACTGATAGCGAAAGCCTCTGCTCAATTCGCTTGTGCGCAGATTGATGACGCGTTGGCCAGTGCCCATGAAGCGCAGGAGCTGCATCGACGCTACTGTCAAGGGCCTTGGCTCGCTCCCACTCAACTGCTACTGTCTGTTTCCGAGAGAGACGTGGCGTGGACACAAGTAAGCATCGTAGGGTACGACTAGGCATGTTTAGAGCTAGCTAGCGTTCCGCATGCACTCACTGGGCTGATATCTGCTTCCAGAACTCCCTGCAAGCCCTCTACGAGGCTGAAAAGACCGAGCAAGAGCAGATCTACGCGGACGTGGACCAATATTTCCAGCACAAGGCTCGCGTCGCGTGCGAGACGCTCTTGACACAGGCAAAATCAATGGCCAAGCGCCACGCGTTGGACGAAGCGCTGGATTCGGTGCACAGATTCCGCGTCTACAGCTCCTGGCTGCAGGAACTGGTGCAGGAGTCGGTGCTGAAGCTAGAGCAGAGTCTACGCCAGCGCAAGATCACTTGGCAGCTGCAGACGACGCTCAGAGATTCCGTCCAGAGCGATTTCCAACTGATCTCGCTCGTGGAAGAGTGGACTGCGCTCTTGACGCAGCAGCAAGCGGAAGACGGTGGATCGACTGTGGATTCCATCCAAATGATTGCACTCGGTGTGCCAATCGAGCTCTTGCGGTCGATGGTCGAAGGAAGAATCCAAGAACGACCTGGGTTTGTGTCTGTTAGCCTAATCTTCATTGCTCTCCTGCTGGGCTCAGCATCGGAGCCCAAGCGCGTGTTTTCCGATACTCACGCTGCCTTAAAGGGGCTGTTGACGGTTCTTCGCTCTTGTTCAGAGCCAAGCTCGAAAACCATCGCTTTGGAATTACTGCGAACGCTATTGACGACCAAAGACGTGGTACACATTGCGATTTACCAATACAGCCTGCTCCCGTGTCTACTGGAGACCAAGCAGACCATGCTCGCTCAGATCGACACCGTGCGAGCCTTAGTGCTGCTGCTCCAGTCTCTTGTGGAGCTTTTCCCCACGTATCGACCGGTGTTCGATAATTCGGGTGTTTACACCTGCACCATCGCGATCCTGGGCAGATACTACAAGCCGCCTAGCGTTCACGTGGCGCTGCCTTGTCTGGAGCTGCTGCTTTTGGTCTGTCGGAAAGGCCATGCACAGGACCTTCGTGCCAGCGAGACTGGTCTGTGCGCCACACTCGTGGCAGCCCTGCGCTGTGGTTGCAGTGCTCAAGATAAAGCTGTAGCAGTGGCCAGGCTTGTCGCTCATCTCATTCAGCTGGTTCAGGCTCTGAGCGTGGGCGATGAGAAGGCAAAACGCGCTTTGGAGGCACAAAAGACGCCTTTGCTGGTGGTCAATGCGCTCAAGATCTATGGGGATGCTGTGATCCCAGGCAGTGAGTCTAAGGCTTTGAGTGAGCCAGCACAGACGCAAGCGTCGGTTGCTGGTTGCTACCACGGTAGAGGATCCGACAGCTTTGGCTTTGCTGTCGTGGGCCCAAACAACAAGAAGGTCTTCTGTCTGGCACGTGTGATGACCCCAACGGCTGAGGGCAGCATCAAAAACGTCGAATGCCGTCTCCAGATTGCTCGTTTTGAGCGGAAGGGCCTGAGTCTGGCAATCTATCGCTTCAGAGGTCCGGCGTCCGCCAGCTCTTCCTTCCGGCGCAAACTCGCCGAACTCAAGGGCTATCATCAAGCGAGGGTCGTCGAGCAGGCGTGGGACGCATTCGATCCCATCAGCAGAGAGATCGGCCAAATGAGCGTCCATCTCTGATGCGTATCAACGTCGCTTATGAAGAGGGATCCAAACCTTCCACAATGATGACAGTGAGGTATGGTACATTAGCCCCAGCTGGTCGTTTTAAGCTACTTCCTCTGTCCGAGAATAAATACTGTGTGCACTTCAAAGTAACTATTCTCTGTATTTTAATACAGAGTTTTTAGGATGAGTGCCGGCCCGCGATTTTACCCCCGATCCTTTATTCTGAGGATGTTTTTGCAATGAGGTTACCATTTTTGCTGATAGGTCTGGTATCAACGTGTTACCTGTTTTGCCTGATTCTTTCTAGGGGAATTGACAAAATACGGCCGTTTTTTAAAACTATTTACAAAATGGGGCCGTCCGATTCCTCATTGGGCAATCGTTCTCCTTCCGTACCCTGTATACCTTCTATACCCAATATACTTTAAGTACCCTTTTCCTTTTAATACCAAATAATCTTTTCATACCCAGATACAGCAATGCTAATTTTATACCCCGAGTCGTAACATTATGTGCCCAA
>JAADXR010000695.1:0-13282 GCA_023337935.1 Elongisporangium anandrum
AGAGATTATATCTGGCGAAAGCAGTGGATCGTTTGCAAGTGATGTGTACTCTTTTGGTATGATGATGATCGAAGTGGTGTCACGACGGATCCCATTTGGCACGTTGCCTGACGTGGCTGTGGTTCACAAAGTTGTGAAGTTACATGAACTTCCTAATCAGCCTGATGAAATGAGCGATTCTCAGTGGGGACTGATCAAGCGAATGTGTTGTGGAAACCCGGATGATCGACTTGATATGGCTGCTGTGGTCCAAGAACTGGAGGTATTTGCTGATGAAGAAGAGGAGACTCAAGCACAAAAGGAATGGGAATTGTACCAGCTCAAGCAAGGGCAGACTCCAGTCCCTTTGTAAACAATGGCAGGGGAATGTGGCTGTTGGTTGTGGGTCTTTGTGTTGTTAAACATGTTATAGATCGGCATATTCGAATTATCAACTATCAATACAAGCTGAAAATAATGCTGAAAATAATGAAACACGCTAGACTAAGGCTTCAACTTCGGGAACTCCAGTCGTGTTCGATTTTCTGTACACGTACTCCGTTAAGTGAATCTAGACTCTACGCAGTTCGATGGACGGTGGGTTTCCAATCGAAGAGTTTGGACGCCTTTGGATGCTCGCACCAGAATTCGCAGGAAACATACCCATGAGCAGTGTCTCTAGCGCGATTCGTTCGCGATATCAACGTCTACCCCATAATCCCATTCAATTAATCCAAAATCGACAGTGGCGACAAGCTAATTCGAAAACGATAGAGCTAGAGGGTGTGATGAGTGTGACCAGAGGCTACTACTAGCTAGATGACTGTGATCCGAGAGCGAAGCCACAGCTCTATCGTTACGTAGCGAATCCAGAGACAGCTGCTCTTGGAGTTTCGCAGCAACGTCGTCACGCGCTCTCCATCGCGCCGCATTGCTCAGAGCAGCGTTCGCGTCGTCTGCGCTGTCAGCCCATGACGCCAGACTTGTCACCACAAGCACATCCCACTCCGCTTTCTTCAGATGCGCAAAAACTTCCGATTCGATCTTTAAATTTCTAAATCAGTACATTATAATTTTAAATAATCATTCTCACTACAAAAATGGAAAACGTAGTATTGAAATTAAAGTTCAAATACTGAATTTAGTTATCTTTCGTGACTCAAAGTTGGATGAGTGTCATTTGATGATGAGACGCAACGCTTGAGCGTGATCTGTGTTAGTTGGACGTCCCAACTGGAGTTTGGAAGTCCCGGAGCTCATCCTTGTGAATCCATATAATCTGCAAGAGTGCGCGAGTGCTCCATCCCCCCCTTGCCTCCCACTCAGCGTCGTCAGCTCCACTGTGGCGTTCACTTGTTGATCTGCGCTGTGCTCTCAAGACTTTGATCATGAGCAGTTCTTTCGTGTTTGGGCTCTCCATAGTCGCGACGCTGTCGACCATGGCGCTGTGCCTCAGCCCTGCGCCAGCCATGCACCGTATCTGCAGGATCAAGATGACCGAAGGCCACTCGGTCGTGCCCCTGATCTCACTCTTGGGCAATTGCCATATCTGGTAAATAGGACTCGCGCTTTCAGATGCCGATTGCCGTAGCTGATCTTGATCTTTGTATGGCAACAGGCTCTTGTATGGATTGCTAACGGGCAATATCTTCCCTCTCGTGATCACGTTCCTCTTTGGAGAGGTCATGGCGACGATTTACACTGCGATTTACTACCTCTGGACGTCAGAGAGGACTCACGTGGCTAAGATCGTGCGTCGAGTGGCCGTAATCCTCTCTCTGGTCACGCTGTACGCTGCCCTGGCAGCCTTGGGCAAGACCAGCCAGACAACAGAGCAGGCCGGCAAGTGTGTGGGCTACGTCGGCGTCTGCGCCAGCTTCATCCTGTACCTGTCGCCCTTCGAGTCGATCATGCAAGTGCTGGCCACTAAGTCCGGCGAGTCGATCCCGATCAACATGTGCATGGCGGGCACAGTGAGCAATGCAATCTGGGTGGTCTACGCTGCGTTGACGCACGACGTGTTCATGCTCATCCCCAACGCGATCTGCATGGTCTTAGCAGCCATCCAAGTGACGCTGTACATGGTGTTCAGACCCAAGAACCACGGTTCAAGTAGCAGCAAACTGCTGTATTCCAAGACGCTGGAAAGCAGCGATGGAGACGACGATCCGACCAGCACGTCCAGTGGAGAAGAAGGATCTCCCACTGCGGTCCGTTTCGACAGTCCACGTGGCGATTACATGGCGATCATTGTATCTGTGGCTTGAAAGAATTAGCGGTAGTTCCTTGGGTGAGTAGTACTGATAATTTATTGAGTTGAGCTTGTGATAATTCCCAATCTCTACCCCGCCTCAGTCTTCTTCACAGGAAGCAAAGCAGTGAGTCGACAGGCTTTTGGATAAGCGAAGTATTGATGGCCGTGATCAGATGAGCGATGTCGATCTCCGTGATAGCAACGCCGCACTATTCAAGACAAGGGAAATGCTGTGCGGGGCTGAAGATATGGAGCTTTGTGTGACCACCAAAACTCCAGACATGACCTTCGTGATGTCATGATTTGCA
Source organism: Elongisporangium anandrum (assembly GCA_023337935.1). Lineage (NCBI taxonomy): Eukaryota > Oomycota > Peronosporomycetes > Pythiales > Pythiaceae > Elongisporangium > Elongisporangium anandrum. The sequence continues at coordinate 2,542 of JAADXR010000695.1, forward strand.
GTCTGCACGCTCCGAAAGCCACATAATTGCATGCGTCTGTTTGTCTTAATGGGAAGTGCCTACATTTCTATCTTGTGCGAGTTGGCTTCGCATAAGTGGTTGAGCCGCGTCTTGAGTTGCAGCACAGTGGTTTGCAGCGACTGGACAGATCTTTCCAACTCTCTGTGCGTTTGCTTCTGACGAACCCGGAACGACAGACTCCGTTCGCGATTCGACTTCGCTGTCTGCTTTTGCAGAGTCTGTAGGCCTGCCTCATCTTCAGGAGCAGCTCCGGAAGCGAGCATTGCTGATTTATTGTGCGTGGAGCTGAGCCACTCAAGCACTTGACTGGTTTCTGAGAGACTAAGGCCAGCTGCATGAAGAGCCTCAGTGAGTCCGCTATCCAAGTTGAAGTAGCTGATGTGAGCGTCTTGTGTGAAGTGGAACTGCATCAGGGACATGCAAGGGAGATCTGCACCCAGCAATCTCCATGGCACAATGCTCTCCATCTCTGCTCCAACCGAAGTGACCAAACGGCCGGAGAGCTGAGTTTCCATGTACACGATCAGGACAGGGGCGTTATCAGCTCCAGCAATCGACACGCCAGTGATCTGCTTGCGCATGCAGGCCAGAACCTCTGCCCAATGCAGCCAGAGGCCAACGACGGCATCCACTCCAACGACATCTCCAAACACCACGTCGGTATCCAACACACGCCGAAGAAAGGCTTCCTTGGCTGCTATTGATGACACGATTGGATCGTACGGCTGCGTCTTCCCCACTCGGATCTGAAACAGCTCGCAGCACTCGTTGACCAAGGCCACCAGGACATTGCGCGTCGGGTACGCTACCCACAGTGCGTCGGTTCGTGCTGACAATACAACGTCGGGTGCTTGACGGATCACATTGGCATCGATATTCCTCAATTGGGTCAACTCTTGTGACTCGAACGTTGCAGGGGTTCCAACACGTGGCTTAGCGCGCAAGGCGTCCGCGATACTCCATCCTGACTCAATGAGTCCCATCGTAAAGCTCGACTCCTGCGTTACGTGACGGACGCGACCCAGTAGAGTAAACTGGAATGTCATCGTGGATTCGAAAGCCACGGGCGTGTGCAAATACTTGCGAACGAGCTCAGTCTCGACTGCCGCTCCTGGTAGATGCATCCGGAAGGATTCGGACGTGAGGACAGCATGCGTTACCACCTTGGCGACGACCATTGGGCTTTCGCCCGACCCCACGATCTCAAGCGACGTCAGCACTAGACGGAAGTTGGCGTATGCAGCAGTGGCTCGTCGCATCATCGCTATCATGGGCTCCACGCCAACGAGTCCGTCCATGACCACGTGTGGATCCATGAGACAGCGTAAGAAGTTTTCTTGGGATCGAACGCGTTCGTAGGTCTGTTCGTGCAGTAGTCTGTGACCTTTCGACATGCCACTGATCAACAGCGAAGGCTCCGCAGACCCGAGTCCATACTCGAAGCGGGTAAAGTACTCGCGCATGATCCGGTCGATCGACTCGCGTGACACGTGCCGGAGCAATTGGACCCGCTCCTGCCAGAACCCGCGATCGAGTGCCGCGAGCTCCTCCTTCAGTGCCGCGACATTCGCCAGGAGACTGTGCTCGTACTTCTGCTTTTGGTCGCGGTAGAGCTGGCACCGCAAGCGGTTGGAGACCCGGAACTCGGTTTGCTTGGTGCTTATGGGCCGATTACGAGGAACCTTCGTCGTGCCACGTGCCATGGTAACTAGAGAGGTAATGGCGAAGTGGCGTTCCGCAGAACGGCTTCGTCACCGTCTGCTCAAGGGCGCATTTACGAATATAGCACGTATTGCGCAAGGCCTCAAAGCTGTAACACCCTGCATAGCCAATGAGGCGACAACAAGCGCCCCAACGGGTATCGTTTCCACTATATAAATAGGGTGTGACTTTTGTTTAACCCGTTGGGCAGTGAAGCCGTCGTGACGTTAAGTGCCGTTGGTGTTAAGTTGGGTCTCTTCCGGAGAATTGAGTTCGTTTCGAGTTCGTTTCAGATGAATCTCGTGCGAGAGAGAGCGAGCGAAGAACTAAATGACGCATCAGTCAAGCCAATGGAAAGCTCAGCAGCGAAGTTGGTTTCAGGAGCGTCAGGACTGGATTGGTTTCACTATTGATACGATAGAGGATCGTTATTTTTTCTTCCACGGCCCAAAGGGATTTCTGACGTCTCAGCCAGAGCGAGCGCATCGGGAATCGGAACGCCGAGTGCCATGCACGCGCTCTCACTACTGGACATGACTTCATTGTGGCTTTCTCCATTTCATTTTGAGCACAAACGAAACAGCCAGGACATCCTGCGCCAAGACAACGGAGCTCCAATTGCGGATTTTATGGCCTATACAAGTGGTGATGCCTTCAATCGAGTAGATCGCGACATAAAGTATCAATTGTGCTTCTAGTTTTTTTACGATTTAACGCTGAGCGCCGTACTGCGATCAATACGCTTGCGATTTGGGCCTTAGTTTCGCATCCATCGACCCGGATCTTGGATATGAATAATTATTTAACGCTGTGCAAGTGGCGGGTACTCAGCACCTGTTTGATTTACTGATTAAAGTCTTGGATTGAGACGAATCACGCAGATAAGTCCATTTTGTCTCTTGCTGAACGAGATGGCTCATTTCCTAAGTCCAGCTCCAACCGATCCGCCCCAGACATCACCATGGACTCGTTTACGTTGGCGCTCAAGACCGTCACGACCCTCAAGGCCATTGACATGCTGCTGAGCCCAGCGCCGGACATCTACCAAGTCTACAAGACCAAGCAAATCGAGCACCTGTCCGTGATCCCGATCGCGTCCATGCTGGCTGGCTCGCATGTCGAGCTGCTCTACGACTACTGGTACCCTGGGGTTTCCACCTTCCTGGCCGGTGACGTCGCAGCCTCAGTGTACCTCGCTGCGCACCACTGAGCGGGCGTACGCCCTCTGGTTTGTGCGCTTGGGAATCGCTCTGTTCGCGGTAATGACTGGCTTGCTGTCAATGACATCACCGGCGACAAGCACACGGCCTACAAAGTCATGGGAGTCGTGAGCAGTCTCGTGCTCTACGCCTCGCCCTTCGAGACGATGATGCAGGTCGTGATCACCAAGAGCTTCACCTCCATCCCGGTCTTCATGGAGCAGCACGCTCTGGGCTTGGTCACGGACCACTGGTTCGTGACGATCCACAATGGCACCACGGTCATCTTTGGCGTCATGCAGATCGTTCTGTGCGTGATGTACAACCCGAAGATGATGCTGGACCAGCGTCTGCCTGTAGTGCTGTCGCCTGTGGATGGCAAGATGGCGACGTAGTGGGTGCTGGTGAAGAGTTCCACGCCTCCAGTCTCCTCTGACATCCAGCAAGCTTAACCTTAACTATGGGTTTTTGATTTCATCTGGTTTTTATAACATATACCGAATTAAACCAATGCAAATACTGGATTATACCAGACCCTCTTTGTGTTTTTCAATTATGATCCACGACGAATCATGCGGATTAGTCTCAAATGCTGTGAGTCGCTTCCGATGACTCATTCTCCAAATCTCTGCCTCCTTCTCAACCATCTTTACCGTCATCATGGGCTCGTTCACGCTGGTTCTCAAGACCCTAACGACCATTATGGCTATCCTTGTGCGCCTGAGTCCCGCGCCAGCCATCTACCAGGTTCACAAGACCAAGCAAATCCAGCATCTGTCTGAGCTGCCGATCGCGTCCATGGTGGGGGCCTCGCAGGTGTGGATGCTGTATGGCTACTGTGCAGACGACTGGTTCCCGCTGTTCGCCACCTTCTTGTTCGGGGACATCGTGTCGGCGCTGTACCTCGCAGTGTACTTCAACAACACGACCGAGCGGCCGTACGTGCTCAAGTGTGCGCTCTGGGTCGTGGCGTTAATCGTGATCTCGACGGCGTACGTGGCGCTTGCTGCGAACGATATCGTCAGCGACAAGCGCACAGCAAAGAAGGTCTTTGGCTACCTGGGCGTCGTAAGCGGTCTGATCTTGTACGCCTCACCCTTCGAGACGATGGTGCAGGTCGTGCGCAGCAAGAACGCAATCTCGATCCCGATCCTCATGGTCTCTGTGGGTGCGGTCAGCAACGCACTGTGGGTACTCTATGGCTTTGTGATCAGCGACTGGTTCGTGGCGCTGCCGAATTGCGCCACAACTGCGTTCGGAGTGATGCAGATCATTCTGTACGTCGTGTACAACCCGAAGAATGCGCTGGACCAGCGTCTGACTGTGGTCTTGTCACCCGTGGATGGCAAGATGGCGACCCAATGGGGGACTGGCGAAGAGCCCCACGCAACCGGAGCCAACGTGTTTAGGCTCAGATCGAGCTTCGATCGTTTAGCATGCCTTCCATATCGAAAATGTTACTTGACCCGCTTAGACTTGCATCTGTATGTTGTCGTGCGGCTTCATCAGTCGTCTCTACAGTGCTGTGGTGGTGATTGCCAGGACGCTGGACTGCCTTGCTCAAGGCAACAACAGCTATAGTAATGCCAGTGCTCATAGGAGTGTTCAAGAGTCCAAGAGTCGACTCGTTTGCGCAAATTCGTACACTGGCGACTGCCACCAGCTTCAACTTGTTTTTGTCCAGAGTTCAAGCGACTGGCTGGGCCGTCACATGTGAAGTTTCTGCACGCGATTGTCTCAACTGGCGATGACCAGATCGGGTCATTTGTCCATGGCTACAGATGGGCTTTTCCCCTATAATCAATATTTAGCCGATAAAACCTGGGTGAAACGGGGGGTTTGGCACATTTTTCCACTCAAACACCCAAATATATCATTCTGGTGCAGCCAAAAATGTGGGTATTTCACTTGGACTCGTGTGTGTTTCGCTCCAGTGCCTGATGGAACAGAGACACTGCGACCTTACCTCATCGAATCACTCGGATTAGAGGTGCCACCATTTCCGCCGCTCGATCGCGCTTAATGTCCATCGGATCCGCTGTTCTCTGGCTCAGCGCAATGGCTCACTCGCCAAAGCGCCCTCTCCATCCGCCTTCGTCTTCGCCATGAGTTCGTTCACGCTGGTGCTCAAGACGCTCACGACCATCATGGCTGTGGTCATGCTGCTCAGCCCCGCGCCAGCCATCTTCCGCGTGCTCAAGACCAAGAAGGTCGAGCACCTCTCCGTGCTCCCGATCGTGTCCATGCTCGCGGCCGCGCAGATCTGGATGCTCTACGGCTACACGTCGGACAACTGGTTCCCCATGTTCGGCACGTACATGTTCGGCGACATCGCGGCCTCGTTCTACCTGGCGGTGTACTACACGTACACGACCGAACGATCCTACGTGCTCAAGTTCGTGCTGGGGCTGGTGGCCTGGATCGTGATCTCGACGCTGTACGTGGTGCTGGCTTCGAACGACATTGTCGGCGACAAGCACACAGCCTACAAAGTCACGGGCTACATCGGCGTCGTGGGCAGTCTCGTGCTCTACGCCTCGCCCTTCGAGACGATGGTGCAGGTCGTGCGCACCAAGAACGCCATCTCCATCCCGATCCTCATGGTCTGCGTGGGAACGGTCAGCAACACGCTCTGGACCATCTACGGCTTAGTCACGGACGACTGGTTCGTGACGATCCCCAATGGCACCACGGTCATCTTTGGCGTCGTGCAGATCGTTCTGTACGTGATGTACAATCCAAAGAAGATGCTGGACCAGCGTCTGCCTGTGGTGCTGTCGCCTGTGGATGGCAAGGTGGCGACCCAGTGGGAGCTGGTGAAGAGCCCCACGCCTCCGGCCTCCACGGGATCGGACTCGGACAGTGTTTAGATTTACTATAAATAACCCACCGGATAATCTTAGCCTGGTACAGTAACCATGTTTCGTACTTTATCGAAACTCTCTGTGACGTGTGAGGCAGAGACCCACACTCTTGCCTTCAAAATCGTTGGCTTCGGCTAATTGTTTTAGTGACAAAACGTGCCTCATCGAATCGGTCGATTGGATGAGATGGCTCGTCTCTGTCCCGACTGGTAAATCCCGGGCGGGACTGGCAAGAGTGAGGGTCCGGCAACAAAATGACCTGCACTCTGACATCCTCAGGTTTTAGATATTACGCATATAGACACTGCGATAATATTTTGACAAAACGTGCCCTCATCTTTCAATGAAATGGACGCTCTATGTCCGAATTATCTGAAAGCGACCATCGCAAGCCTGAGATTTACTGCTCATTTACAAGCCCCTAGCGCATTTCATATAGCGAAGTCGGAGACGTCCTGCTGGTGTGATGAGTTTATGCCCTTTGTATGTTCTAATACTCCGTCGACTGCAGCCACAGACTGAGGCCGCCACGTCTAAGGTCACAAGCTGCGACGGCAATCTGACCGACTCAAGTTCGCCCGCTCACGCCGCTGGCCGCTGTGCTAGGCGATTCGACCGTTCATCACGGGCACACCCTTCGGGAAGATAGTTATCAATTCGGAAGGAAGCACGTGTCTGGCAACGTGATCTCCGAGAGTCTATAGCTGCCGACTTCGTGAGTCTGCTCGATATTCCGTTCGTGCAATACGCGCTCGGCAACTCCACGAGCTACAACAAGACCGGGGAGACCAACTTCGCAATCGACGCCATGCTCGCGTTCGCACGTAATATCTCGAGCGACAAGATTGAGGATTTCTGCCAGATCTACGTGCCCAGCGTCGTGTCCTGCTTGAACTCACAGCTGTTCTCGTCCCTGGCGGTCGTAGCAGCGCTATTCTAGCGGCTGCTGCGCGATTGGGTCTCCGAGTTTGGTGCCAACTTCGACTGCGGTCTCATGGGCCAGTTTACCAAGATGGTCAAGATCTTCGGCGATCTCGTATGTGCACAGCAGACCGCGTCGACGACGGTCGGCTCAAAACGATGCGGATCTGATCCAGAACCTTGTGACCACGAATATTACTGACAAGATATTAGAAGACCTGCAAGTCCTCACGAACCAGACGTACCTAAAGACCGAAGGAGACGAGCATACGGACGCCAATGGTCTCACAGTAGCTGCGTCATTTAGACGGAACGATGCAGCTGACCAATAGAACTCAGCAGATCACTTCAGTCACCAAACTCGAACCGAAAAGTAGACAAGACGTGAAGGAAGGTATGCGTGTCATTGTGCACAGCCTCCTAGCATCCTCTTCGGTTGAAGCAGTCGACATTCTTCTCTGTCACGTATTGTATTGCGCTTCAAGCGCAAACGCTTCCCACTCCTGTTCCGTGCAATTCACTTTGTGCGAGCCATATTCAAATTTTAAATATGGTAGGTATATACTTTATGGACATGCACCATTTATAACGGATAGGTGCGGTAGCCATCCGTGATGCAGGTTTTGATATCATACCAGTAAGTACGCCCGTGTTCTGGAAATGGATCCATTGCGTACTTGACAGAATTTTCCCCATGTCGCATTCGTGGTACTGTACTGACATCAAGAGTGATGGTCAGGCAACTGTTCCCGTATGTATGTCAAAACGTGCCCATACAATCTTCTTCGCTTTCACTCATTTACTCTATGACGCAAACACCAATTGACAAAAAGCGCCCTTCAAATCCCCTGTAATCACGCCTGCTGATGGACTTCGGTACATGTAGCAGTCGCACTCTAAACAAATGGATAGGAGGACCACGCCTCGTCTATGCCCACATGCACTTTCGCCTCTTGACTTGGCCATATCTCAATCAACAGCTCCAGCAGCAGCAGCAGCATGAACCCGGGAACGCTCGTGCTCCAGATCCTGTCGTCGCTCTCGTCCGTGTGCGTGCTGCTGAGCCCGTCACCGGCGCTCCGTCGCGTGCACAAGAGCAAGCGGATCGAGAACCTGTCGGTCGTGCCGCTGGCCTCTATGCTCATGAGCGCACACGTCTGGATGCTCTACGGTTACCTGTCCGACGACATCTTCCCGCTGTTCGCGACCTACCTCTTCGGCGACTTCTGCGCGCTCACGTACCTGGCCATCTACTACAAGTACACGGACGACCGCAAGCGCGTGGTCAAGATCGCCGGCGGAGCCATCCTCTTCCTGTTGTTCGTGACGCTCTACGTGATCCTGGGCCTGAGTGACGTGATCGGAGACAAGCACTCGACCGAGACCGCCATGGGTTGGGTCGGTGACGCAGTCAGCCTCATCCTGTACACGTCGCCCTTCGAGACCATGCTCACGGTCGTGCGCACCAAGAACGCTATCAGCATCCCGATCAATCTAGTGGTGGCTGGTACGATCAGCAATGCGCTCTGGGTTGCGTACGCGGCTGTGATCGGCGACATGTTCGTGCTCGTGATCAACGTCATTTGTGTGGCCGTGGGCTCCTCACAGACCATTCTGTACCTGATCTACCACCCGAAGAAGGCCTTGGCCAAGTACGACCAGGGTCTGCCCATTGCCATCGCCTCGCCTGTGAACGGAGAGACTGCACAGTGGAATGCGATCCAGAGTCCGGAGGTGCATGCGAATCCGCCAACGCTGGCTTCCATCGGACAAATGTAACATTTAAATTAGAAATACATACAACTCTATGTTCCAGGCTTCCTACGCTTTACATCCACTTGGAATCACTCAGCTCAAAGGTCTCTTGGTAAGCCAACGCGTTATGGATCAGGGCAACATGGTCAAATCCCCAGATTGGCAGCAGCACCTGCGAAATTCTCCCATCAGCTTCATCGAGAGTGAAGCAATTTCGATTGTATGCGCAGTGAATTGTTCTGGTTCTTTTGCATCTGGTCTGCCATATTCGGTCTGTTCCGATCCTCCACAGGCACACTGTTCAACACACCCACCATCATCTCTCGCTCGTCGCCTTGCACGTCAACGAACCTGAAACGTAGAATGACAGGCCACAGATTGTAACAAGAGTAACCCTGTAACCAAATCCATTTTATTTAAGGGCAATTACGTGTCTGCTCTTGCGAATTTGCGAACGCGTTCGTTGCTGCTATTTGCATTAGGTAACTTGACTAGGGCGCTTGTGATCGGGTCGCATCTGATTCTTGTTTCAATTCCCTCTGTTTTCGGTCGTAACTGTTCTTCAGCTCATCATCTGCGAACTCCTTAAGCTCTTGCACCACAACAGTCATATCAACTCGATCAAGCGGATCTGTTGAACACATTCGCTCGATGAGATCCCATTGACGGTCAGTCATCTCTGGAGATCGGTCGGGAAGCTTATGCGATTTATTGATAACAGCGTACTGCAGAGTCGCATCAGGAATCGTTCCATACGGAAAATCTCGTGTCACGGCTTCGATTATCGTCATACCAAAAGAATACACGTCACAAGCGAATGATCCGCTGCTTTCACCCGCAATATACTCTGGGACCTTCCAGCGAATAGTCCTTGCCACTGGCGCATCGCTAACCGAAGGAAGGTCGGCTTCTAAACAGCTTAGACCAAAGTCTGCCAGCTTTGCAACTCCAGCATCGCATTTCAGGATTTGATCACCCTTGATGTCGCGGTGCACAATTTTTTTCTTTGAATGGAGATACAATATCCCAAGTGCTGCTTCGTAAAGGCATTTCCATGTCTTGTGACGATTATTAGGATCTTCCAGATACTTCGGAAGATTGCCATTCGAAGCGTATTCGCAAACGAAGAAAGGGTTACCAACATGACATGCGCCAAATAATTTCAGGATATGCGGGTGCTGGAGGCTGAACCAGATATTGGCTTCATTGAGAAACATTTTCCGGTTTTCTGTGTCTTTCTGAAAAATGAGAGATTTCACAGCAACCGATGTTGTTCCTGCCCAAGATCCGCGATAGACTGAGCTGCAAGACCCGCGATCGATTTGGTCTTGCAACTCTACTTCGTGTGGAGGAATAAACCATTCTGGTGTCGCAATTTCCAGTGTTGATAAATGGGCTCTACTGAGAAATATTCGGCGAATCAACTTAATTTCTTCCGAGTCATATTTCTCTGCTTGTTCATTGGTCTCAAGCATTATCAGCGTTAAAGCTTCTGCTTGAGCATCTGTATCTTCAAACTCTTCCTCAAGCAAATCACATTGTCGCCACGCCTGTTCTAAAAGCGTACGTTGGGTCTTACAACGAACATGATATTGTTGGTTCCATCCCAGATCGATTCCAAGACCATCGCCTTCACAAATCCTCATCAAAGCGTCAATATCTTTGTGCAACTTCAGACATACACTGACAACCACCTTAGCACTGACAATCCGCGTTATGATTCGCTTTTTTCCGTATTGGACGAGAAAAGCATAAAATCGATCCACGATTGCATCATATTCCTCTCGATATGGTTTCTCATGATTCAAATCGTCCTTGAAAAGCTCGTTGTCAAGACGCAATAGGCGAGAGTGAATATGCAAACACATTGCTCGAGCTTCGTGCAATTTATCACATAGTGATTTCACTCGGTCGAACGATGCAGCAATGACCTGCCTCGGTGCCATGGTATGGATGATACGAACGATATCATGACGTTTATGCTCGTTGGCGTAGTTAGTTGCAGTCTTTCCATAACGATTATGGGTGTGTGCATTCGCACCGTTCTTGAGTAGCAACACCACAACAGATGAATTACCATCCTTGATACAGGAGATCAATGGAGTGTCCCCGTCCAAATCGGCCGAATTCACGTCTGCATTTTGCTAATTAGCGAATTGACGATGGCTAAATGTCCATGATGAGCTGCAAGCGCCAAAGCTGTGCATCCACGATTATTAACCAGGTTCACATCTGCGTTGCGATCAATTAAAAGTTTTGCGACATCTTCGTGGCCGCTCT